>PVKS010015423.1:0-45984 GCA_004027875.1 Aplodontia rufa | reverse complement strand
GGGCTCTTTTAATTTTTTTCCAAGTATTTAGATCTTTTTAATAGAATATTAACTATTTAAAAATAATGCCAATGTGAAGTGTAAGCACAATATTATAAGGTTTTTATAGTATACAAGAACTGGCATAATGGTCCGTGAATATGCTATTGTAGTGAGACATTAAAGATTATAGTATAAATTCTTGCACAATTACTAAAATAAAAAACCATGTTTGAACATTAAAAAAATTATAAATGCTTTATTAAATTGCTTGTATTTTTTAAGTAATAAAAGGGGGTTGTTATTAACTTGCTAAGGAACATAGTTTTAAGAAGCAATGGAGGGACTGGAGCTGTGGCTCAGTGGTTATGGAGCTTTCCTGACATGCATGAGTACATGGGTTCAAACCCCAGCACCCACGTACACAACTAAGTGTCAGAGCAATGAAAGCTATGTGAAAAACCAAATAAAAAATGATTCTCTCTCTCTCTCTCTCTCTCACTCACTCACTGTTCTTCTCCTCTCTCTTTCTCTCTTTTTTTTTTCCGTTAAATATGGTCTTACAATTAGGAGGAATCATCATCAAACAGTCAAGAACAAATGTATAATGACACAACAAGCCAAGATTTATGCCATTCCATGGTTTCCCTCCTTGGGTTCCCCATGGTTCCATGTTTTCCTCTACTTAACCCCCATGTTAATTGGACTTCTCATGGAAGTCAAAATTCCCCATGATTTGATTCCTCCATACTCCCTCGCTACATTCTCCTTGATATCCTTCCTATTCCCTTCTCCCCTGCCTGTCCCCCTCTCTATGTCCCTCAGCATCCTAGGCAAGATTTCCTATGATTGTGTAAAAATTCATACATGTTGAAGTAATTATCAGCTTAGCCATCTAACATACTGTCTCCCATTGTATTCTAGCTTCCACAAATGAAAGAAAACATTCGACCCTTGAGTCTCTAAGTTTGGGATATTTCACTTAGCATAATTTTTTCCATCCCCATCCATTTGGCTGCACATGCCATAATATCATTCTCTCTAATAGCAGAGTAGTATTTCATTGTATATATGTATCAAAGTTTTTGTATCCACTCATCGAGTGGGAGGCTTCTGTGTTGGTACCATAGTCTAGCTATAGTAAATTGAGCTTCTATAAATATTGATGAAGCTCTATCTCTATAATATGCTAATTATTAGCTCTTTTGGGAAAAATACCCAGGAGTGGGATAGCTGGGTCATAAGGTGGTTCCAGCCCTAATTTTTTGAGGAGTCTCCACACTGCTTTCCAGAGTGGCTGTACCAGTTTGCAGTCCCACCAGCAATATGGCAGTATTCCTCTTTTCCCACAGCCCCTCCAGCATCCGTCATTGATCGTATTCTTAATTTTTGCCACTCTGACAGGAGTGAGGTGGAATCTTAGTGAAGTTTTGATTCGCATTTCTCTTATTGCTAGTGATGTAGAGCATTTTCTCATGTTTATGGGCTTTTTGGACTTCCTCCATTGAGAAGTTTCTTTTTAGTTCTGTAGCCCATTTATTAATTGGATTATTTGTAATTTTGTTGTTTAGTTTTTTGAGTTCTTTGTATATTCTGGATATTAGCCCTCTGTCTGAGGAGTAGCAGGCAAAGATTTTCTCCCATTCTGTAGGTTCTCTCTTGACACTGTTGACTAAATCTTTAGCTGTGAAAAAGCTTTTTAGTTTAATGGCATCCCGTTCATTTATTCTTGACTTTAATGCTTGCGCCATGGGAGTCTTGTTAAGGAAGGTGGTGCCAACCAGTCAGAGCTCTTTTAATATATTCCAAAACTTGTACTCCTCATCTGTATTTAGGAATAAATTATGAGGAAAAAATAATACTACATTTACATTATAATTTATTTGAATGTTTCCTTCAAAAAGATGTAAGTTATGGTTAGGAGTGGCATTCCAAATATTTAGCAAACAATGAAAACCAACTTAGTATAACTAAACTGAGTGTCTATATCTGTCCATTGACTGAGTCATAACCAAGAACCTGACATAAATTCATAAATTTCTAGAACTCCTCTAAATAGTGATAGCCATAAAAACATTTACCCTTCTCCTACCCCGAATTTGGTCATTTTTTTTTTTGGTGGGATAGATAAATACCAAATTCTACAGATATAAATTAGGTATATATTCTAAATTCTCCCTGCCTTCTCCATTTTTAACCTGTATATTAACAACTAGGTAATACAATTGAATGATCTGTTTACATGTTTCTTTTTATTCCTATGAAAACATAGATATAAAAGCTTTTACCATATTGATAATTTCATTAATAAGATGTGGCTTTACTTGATTTTTGTTGCTAAAAAAAACTACAGATTAACCAATTTAAAATCATGTAGATAACTTCCGGTGTTTTCTACTAGCTTTTTTTTCTTTTTATAGTTTAGAAACAATTCATGGTCCTCTAAGTTTAAATAATTTTTTGTGTTGAGTAAAATGTTTAATCAAATTTCTTCAGAATTTTTTAATTTTTGAATCATAGGAGTTACAGAAATCACATATCAGACACTGGTGGGACACCAGAATGATGAAAGTGATGGTGCCACATTGTCCAATGTGCATCAGATCTCTCTTTTAAAAAGTTACAAGAAATGAAACAGATCCCGTTGAACATTACAATTCATGCTCTGTTCCTTTTCCATCCCTGGAAAATTCTCCTAAATTTGTAATAAATAAATTCTATGCATTGTTTCATACTTTTACTACATATATAAATATCCACAAATTTATATGTTTTACATTTCTGTATTTTAAAATTATCATATATTATACCATCTGTTATATATGATATTGCAAATTGCTCTTGACACCCAAGGAATAATCAGTCAATATAATGTTCTCCATAATTTTTAAAGAACACGTTTCCAAAGCTTCATTATAATGTTGTCCCCCATTTAGTAACTGTGCTTTGTCAGCTTAATAGTATTCTTTGCTCCTAGGCTGTGTTATCCTTAACAAATGTAGACAATTGGCTTGGTTCAGTTACTCCTTTCTGTGCTCACTCTCTTGCCAATGTGTAATTGCACCTCCTGCCATTCTGTGAGAACACACCCATGTCAGTCTTCCGCTGGGTGTGCACTTCTCAATTGTTCATCCTATGAGCAGTTTTTATATACAAATTTTTTTTCTTTTACTTTCCATACCATCAGAGTGTGAATTTATACTTCAAAAATCTTAATGCTTTGCTTTCTCACATAAATATTTTCCAAGCAAAATCCTTCAAAAATTATAATAATTGCTTTGACATTTCTTTTGGTCAAAGTGCCAGATATGAATTTCTCGTTCTCTGTAGTCTCAGCTTTCAAGGATTATGGCTCTTTTCTGAGGTCTTATTTTCAATATTCATCTTATGTAGGTCCTTACGTTATTCTGTTCCTTGAAATTGGGAAACAAAAATCTCAACCTTCACTATAATCATGACCCACCAGGCTTCTGTTGATTCACTCTGCAGTACTAGTTGTCCTTCAAATCTATATCCAAAAATTATCTTTAAATTTCTTTAGGCATCATGCCTGTATTTGAGTAGAAAAAAAAATTGTGATGCCTCTCTCCCTCATCTATTTCTAGATGTGGGAGAGTTTTAGTACCCCATCCACATTTTATCATGAAGATTTGATTTTTCTTCTCTTTTGTTGTATAGGATAATTTGAGGTCTGTTGGGTAATTATCCCAGGTGAATATTTCTGGGAAGTAGAAAATTATGGAATTTTATACACCAAAATGTTTGTATTTTAATATTTTCAAATTTCTTTACAGAAGGAAATTTTGTCTCTGTGCCTGGGTGGATATTTTTCTCAGGAGTTTGTGTGGTATCCTGTTCAGGTTTGTGGGTTCTGAAAGGCTGTATAACTTGACTTCAATCTTATCCCAAGTCAAAATAAGTACAAGTATTAGTAAAGCATATGATGGCATTTAACTTGAGATGAGAAAGTTTTTAATTTGTGGTTTTGATGGGACTCTGCAACTCAAAAGTTTGATAGAGGGGCTGGAACAGTGGCTCAGCTGCCTGGCATGTGGGAAGACCCAGGTTCAAGCCTCAGTACCAAATATACAACTAATTGTCAGAGAAACAAAGGCCAGCTGGAAAAATAAATAAAATTGATTCTCTCTTCTTCTCTTTCTCACTTCTCTTACTCTCACCCTCTCTATGAAAATGAAAAGAGAAGTTTGGTAGAGACAGTATGTATAAAGAATTGCTGAAGAACACGCAGTTCATCAATATATCTAGCTTGTTAAAAATTGTGAAATAAAGCTGTGGAGATAAAATGGTGTTAAATATGGAAGTTTGGATACAATTAATATTATTGAATTTTGACTCTTTGTTGGAATCATAATTAACTTTTCTTTCATAAATTAGCTTGCCTGCTTAAAAAGAAAACATGGCTATCCAAAAATGGTTAGAAAAGTTTTTATTTTTGTCTCATAGGATAAAGACTCCAGGAGTAAATAATCAAATACATAGTTAACATGTCTGAGGAGTCTACTGAGTATGTTTTAAAGTTGCTCCTATCTTGATTTTGATCAAAATGAAAATTTGAATCTCCTACTAATCATTTCTTCTTTACATTACAATGAATAAATAAAGGTAAATATATTATTTCTAGGGTTTATAAAACAAACTTTTTATTGCTTTCTAGACATCTTTCTTTCTGAAGATTGTTTGGATTCTTGATTTTTAATGTTTTTTTTCTAATAAGTAACAAGCAAGAAAATTTAGCTAAAGACTAAGAATGAAACTTTCATCAGATAAGTAGCACAATTTAGGTTGGAATGTAAGTAAAGGTTTGGACTTATTTTAAAATTGGAATGCATTAGCTCTATTAAAAACATGTGAAAGTGTTATATTCAGTGGTAGTATAAGATACACAAAACTTATTTTCTGAAAAGGGAATTCAAAGTTCAGGGGCAGAAAAATAAATTGTTAAAAATTTTATTGTATGTAAACATGATCCAGCATGAAAATTTGATTTAATAATTTTTCAAATGTTATCATTTTTAAAGTAAGTTAATTTGAAGTCTATATCAGTATATTCCATTTAGTTCTGTGTGGAACTCTTCTGTGGCTCAATGAATCCTTGACCTATGGCAAATGATGGTAAAGAGATAAAAAATGATATTTTTCTACAGGATAGGCATCAAAGTATGTTCTTTATGTCTAAAAAGTGTTTCTGTGTATTAGAAAGAAGTTTCAACAACCAATAAATAAATGGATCAGATATGCTGTTCATCCTATGTTTAGACTCAGTATTATATCTTGTGTTTTAAGCCCATTCACCTAGAACTATGCTAATGATTTTATTTCATGTATTGTATAATACTTCCCAAAATATTGGGTTCAGGAGCTTTAAAATTTTAGCTATGTTACACTGAGTTTAGAAATTGTTCTGCATGGTAAGCATATATTCACAACTCATAAAACAAATAGTAAAGGGCTATCATATATTGCAAGTTTTTCTTTAATCTTAAATCATCACAAGGAGACTATTGTGAAGATTCTATACAGCAATTAAATATTGATGCAAACATCTTTATGTTCCCAAAATCTGTGTTACCAAACATAGAATGATTAAAATCATTGAATATTTCACATCTCTATATATAAGAATGTTAAAATTATGTTGGGATATTAAAACAGACTCATTTTGCACAACTTGCAAATCGCTAAAGTATTTTAATTTATTCTTTATACCACTTCCACAGAATAATATAATTTCTGCTTTTTCCATTTATCTAATGAGTTTATCTTCACAGCTTTCCTCTTATTACTGTGACATCTTGCTTGGGAGTTACTTTATTTTTCACTAAAACAAGTTTCATTTGAATTTATGATTTTTCTATCCCCCAAGAATTACTGTTTCATAGTTGGAATTTTCAGTGAATAGATACCACCCTCTCATTGTTCCTTATTTAATGGACAAAGAGAGAGACAGATGCTTGGCATTTTCAGACTCTCCCTAGTCTGTGCACAGCTCCATCATACTCCTAACAATTCAATAATATGCAATTAATTGAAAGGAGAATATGATTAGGGAAGTCATTCTCATTCTCTTCATTTCCAATTTCCTTCATGAGAAAATGGCATTATTCTGTATCTCTTTAAAGACTCAATTCTGTGTTCAAAAGAGGATAAAAAATAAATTAAGACACTTTCAAAAGGCTTCCCAAAGACAAAGGGAGAGAGATGGGGAAAAAGATTAATTCATTGGGAGAAGTTGTAGGAGAGATTATTCTTATAAAATTTCTTTAAACTAGGGAGGAAATATTTTTCTAAAAAACAAATGCCCCTCCAGTACACCAATGCTGATTTCACCTAATAGCCCTGGGTCTCATGGGAAACCCTTTTCAGCAAGTGAGCCTGAGAAGTAGATCACATTTCCTGGAGTTGTCCACTGAGTAACAGAGTAGAATTGATTAGTTAGCCAAGCAACAACTAGGATTCTTCAATCCTTCTTTTGCCCCTACATTTTTTTCTTCTACATTACGTCGGTACATATGGTGGAATTTGTTGTTGTATATTGGTATGTGCACACAATATAACAATGTAATTTGGCCAATATCCCACTACAGTTCTTCCCCTCTCTGTCCCCTCCTCCCACACCCTGGTCCCTTTCCTCCATTCTACTTACCTGCATTTGATTTTCATGTGACCCCCACCTTCCACCTTTCCTTTTTTTTTTCCTCTCTGGCTGCCACATATAAGAAAAAACCTACAATACTTCATCTTCTGAGTTAGACTTATCTTACATAACATGTTCTCAAGTTCTATCCAGTTTTCTATAAATTATATAGTTTCATTTTTTATTTAAGTCTGAATAAAATTCCATAATGTATATATACCACATTTTCTTTACCCATTCATATATTGATGAGCATGTAGTTTGATTCCCTAGTTTGGCTGTTGTGATTGTGCTGCTATACACATGGGTGTGCACGTATCACTATAGTGTGAGGACTTTAATTCTTTAGGCTAAATACTTAGGAGTGGTATAACTGGGTCAAATGGTGCTTTCATTCCTAATCTTTTGAGGAACCTCCACATACATTTCCATAGTGGTTTTACTAATTTACAATCCCACCAAGAGTGTAAATATGCTTCGTTTTCTCCACATCCTCTTCAGTATTTATTATTGTTGTAGGCTTGTTGACTGCAGTGAACAATGAACAGCTATTTAAGATACCTGGAATGTATTAAATATATACTAATTTAAGCTTCTTTCCCTTATCCTTTCTTGTTTGCTTTTCAAAATTTTGCGAAAAAAAAAAAAAGGAAGAGATTGGAAAAAAATATTAAATTTTTTTTCAGTAGCATCTGAAGAAGCACCATTTGCATTTGTTTGTTTATGAAGTAATCTTACAAAGTAATTTATATTCAGACTGATTAGCTTCCAGCTCTGGTTTTCAATTGCACTTTCATGGATAACAGAGGGAACTAGCTCATGAAGTTGTAGAGAGGAAGCAATTAATCCAAGGAAAATATTGATCACTGTCCCTAAAACTAGATAATCTATGAATAAAAATGGAATTCATATGAGGTTTAGATAGGAGGGTTTCTTTTTTTTTTACTTTTAAGAATGCTTTCTATTAAAGTAGATCCAACGGTATAAATGGATAACATCATTTAGTCATAAAATCATTAATCTTACTTATCTAAGCAACCTCACATTTTAGTGAAGAGCTGAGATAAGGGTAAATTCAGTAGATTTACCAATGATTTGTCCTTAGAGGGTGAAATTACAGAAGAATCATTCCTGAGAATCAATCTATTAGTGTTTAATAGTTATTAATAATCTAAACAAAGCATTTAAAAGTCTGCTCATCAGTTTTCGTATGATTCTCAATTAGACAAGATTGTTAATGACTCTGAAAGTCAGAAGTGCAATTTTAAATGAATTTGACAAATTGTAAATGAGTTTTTTTCCCTAAAGCTTAAATAAATAACATACTCATGATCACATTTTGTTTTAATTTTAACCAGACAGCAGAATAAATACAAGATGTGGAAATGTTAAACACACACACACACACACACACACACACACACAGAAGAAAAGAACTTAAAGCCACTGTTGAGTATACAAAAGCCACTAAAGTGATGTAGCAATTTATTATTTTATGGTAAAAATATAACATTTAAATGACACTTAAAACTATGTTCAGTACATCTTTTTCCAGCAATGTTCACATCTTTATTTTAAATTTTTTAATTCTATAAGCATTATCTTTCCCAATAAACCTGAAAATGTCTGTTATATTCTTCCTACATGCTTGGCAACCAATCCATATGTATAAGTTGTGAATATTCTTATTGGCTCAAATTATTCAGTCTTTTAAGAAATTGCTTAACCTATAAAATGCTTTTTCTCCTACCATTTTGTTAAATGTCCTCTTGCTGAAATCATTCGTTCTGCTAATAAGAAAAGTTTCCCCTGCTGTTTACTATATCTGTTTATCCCTTAAATTAACATTAAACTGATTTTGCTGCATTATAGCATAGTTATGTAGAATATATGAATTGAGAACACATTTCTAGGAATAATATAATTACTGTGTTTTCTGACCGACTCAAGTTCTAAGGTATAGGTTCTTCTTCAGGGATGCAATTCCCTAAATAATATTTTGGGAATTTAGGATATACTAATGTTAATACAATAACTTGAGAATAGAGTTGGCAGCTAATGAAGAGTACCTGATGTATTGTATGGGACAGAATTATCCTTTACATGATGGGATTGTCAAAAACTAAGCTACATATCATGCTAGACATTTATTTGTGTGTATGAAAAACTTCAAATTAACTTACAATGTCATTTTTACATAAAAATAGTTTCTTTATTTTCAGTATAAATTAATTTTAAATAATATCATAACTGTATATATTGGGAAGATTATATTTGATTTCTCAGCATCTCCAAAAACTGTTCACCCTTTCATAAATTGATTCACCAATAACAACACTAGTTATGGTAACTATGTCATACATGGCACACATCTGAAACCAATCCACATTGTAGTTAGCTGTCATAATCATGGTGATTCCGTGTACAGGGGCAAGCAAATGGATACTTTAAAATGTCCTCTAATCCATTCATTCTTTTCTGAACATTCATTTGATGAAGTGAATATTATTTTAACAAACTCTGCAATTCATGTATAATATGAATGGAATTGTATTAATTTTTAAAAGGTTGTGCAGGTAAACCTTGAAATTTTAAATTTAATTTTTGAATGCACAGGCTGTTCTATAGAGTATTTTTATTATGGAAAATTGTATTGAGGATACAATTGTTATGGCTGAGTGTATGACAATATTGTTCTGAGTAGACTTATTCCTAGAGTTCCTCTGAGCTTCTGTATCATTGATCAAATGGATCTTTGTGTAGGAAACCTGGTCTTGGAAGATGAACCATGGTTAGGAGTACAACATCTCTGAGGCTTTGAAATTTTTTCTCTCACTGAGGATAAAAATATTCTTTGCCTCACAGAAGCAGAGCAGTAGTAGGGATGGTGTTCCATGTGAGTCACAAATTAAAAGTCAAATTCAGTAATTGCTAATTGTTAACTGTGCCTATTTAACTTTTTCCAATCTACAAAAACTGGTAAAACGTGCTCTAATTTTAAACTCGGCTAGGATACATTATGAAAAAGTATCTTATTTATAGAATTAAATACAGTTTATAATTGTGGCAGAAAAGGTGAATCTTAGAAAACAAGGAAGGAGTCACAGGGTCCATTTCTTCCTGTATTTAGTATTTACTCCTTCCACTGGCAACTTTAAGTTAAGGAACATTCCTTGAAGTTATAAGTGGGCCAGAACATATCAAATTAATAAATTCATCATGAATAGCCAGTGACTTGCTGCTTCTGTGTTTTCCCAATCCTGACAATTATGACTTGAAACATGTCTCTTGTTTTGCTTCATCTTTTTTTCAATCTCCGTGAGTGGTTTTGTTTTCTTTTTATGGTGATACCTTTAAATCACAATGACTCTCAATTTTCTAGTTTCAGTCATATTTTTTATTCAAGATATATCTTTATGTGATGACTCCAAAATGCAAATACTTAATTCTTGGGTAATGTTTCTATTTTTTCCAATTTCACATTACATATTTCCATCTAGATTTATCAAAATGACTTCAGGCTAAGCAAGTACATTACTAGCTTACCACCTAGCCTAGCTTTCTTGTTCCCCCAAATCCATGCCTGTCCTATCCAATATATCTACATTAAAGAATGAGCCCCCTGTTTAGTTTACTTAGATTTGGAACTCTAAATTATCTCCCCTTTATTGTACAATAAATCACTGAATCCTGTGAATTTGACTCCTAAGTCACTTATTCTCCATTCCCATTGTTATCATCACTATGCTGTAGTTAAGCAATAAATCAATCATTTGTTTCCTGCTTTCTAACAGTATCTCATTCTACCACTCCTCTTGATCTGATTTATAAAACAGAGTATCCTGGATGACCCAATAGAGAACAAGAATATTCTAATTTCTGTGGCAGTTTTAATATGGCTCCAAATTCTTTGGTGACATTGTCATTGGGGATCTATGAATGCACCTGCTGAACCTGGGACCTATGATTTTCATCACTAGAATATGTGTAAATGACATGTTGACAGTATTTAGAACCAAAACTTAAGAGATTGGCATTTTCAGTACTTGTCTTTTGGAATATTTGATCCTGAATGTGGCTGCCATGTCTATGGAAGTGCTCATGTAGAAATCTGTCAGGCAGCAAGAATACATAAGGCATGATGAATTTAATCTGCCAGCCCTTATTGAGCCACCCCAGTTGACTTTGTGTGAAATCTTCACCACACTGACTAAATTATAAAATTATGAGTAAAAGAAATCATTATTGTGTCAAACTATTACATTGTATAGTATTTTAATACTACACTGGATAACCTTTATATCTATTCTTTTCAGTTCATGTGAAATAAATGCACTTACTTATATTAAATATAGACATCAAATCTTATGCCCTCACTCATTTGTATGGTAGAAAATAAAGTGTATGAAGTATATGTTACAATATAGAAGAACAACTCTTAAAAGTCCATGAGAAAGTTAGTGTTGAAGGGGGATACTCAGGTACTCATTTCCAGTGTTTTGATGTGTTTATTTGTTACCGTGTTCCTGGTTGGGAATCATCATATAGGTTTAATAGAGCTAATCTTATCTAAACTACTTTTAATAAAATATACAAATAACTGGAAATAATATAATCTCTTCAGATAAACAAGGTTTTGAAAATGATATTAATAAGCTTACTAGAATGAACAAAACAATGATAAGCTCTTTCTTCATTGTATGAAGGGCTTCAGTAATATAATAAATCAAAAAATTATAATCATATTGGACAGGAAGTTGGCCAAAAAGTTTATAAAAATGTAATGACCATAAACATTATTTTAAGTAGAATTTATATCAAATAATATTTGAAGATTTCTTATTCTTTAAATCTATTATAACTTTACATATTACTAATTGTTGAACAAATAAATCAAAATTTCATGAAATTTTTAAAATCTAAGTTCACAAAGCTAATTATCAATTATGGTTTTCAGAAATATTTATAGTTTTGGGATGTTTAATACATTTCTTTGCAAATTGTTGTACTTAATAGTAAATAGAGTCCTCAATTGTAAATTAATAGAGAAAATATGGCAGCAAATGAAAACCATTCCTTTTTCGCTTAGACTATTTGATGACATAACATAGAATTCTGATGGGTTTATTAGGCACATTTTTTCTATTGAGTTTCTCAGCCTGCCTGCCTGCTATCCTTCCTTTCTCCATTCATTCTCTCCTCCTTTCTTTCTCCTCTTTTCACCTTTTTTCCTTCTTATCATGATTTCAGATGTTGACTCTAGTTAGAGCCACAGTAAGGCTACATCATAGAGTCAAGTGTATATCTGCTCTCCTATTCCTTCCAAAACCTTCCTCTTTTACCTTATGTATAAATTACACATTTGTATAATAAAGATATAAATTATAGTTTCATGTATAGATAAAGAGACAGATTTATTTAAAAAAATAGAATGTGGAAAAAATGTTTCCTTGCAGAGAAAAATTTGCATAAAAGTGGAAAAAAGTCCAAATGCCAGCTATCATTGAAGTGTTGTAGCATTGACAATTTAGTTCTTATAAATTAGGCTGGTTGTATCTGAAACAGTGCCTATGAGAGAAGAAAAAAATCCATGACACTGAAATAATAAGGATTTTCAAATGCCGGATGAAATATAATTATTGGATAGCAAATCAATTTAGTGGGTTGCAATGTAAGGTTTATATTAAAAAGTAGAAGATAATAGAAAATAACAGAGTGCATTAAAGCTAGTTAGCAGTGTGTGTGTGTGTGTGTGTGTGTGTGCATGCACGTGCATGCGTGCATGTTCAGGTGTTTGTGTGTGTGTGTAGGCATAACTTATAAAATATGATTTATAGTTAAAAATAAAATTTAGTACTTCAAGTGAAGGATAAATTGTGATATAGGTATAGGAAACATTTTTATCTCTAGATATGATGGGACACAATAAGAGAATTCTGAAGAATCAAAGAGCAAAGGGCTCAAAGGGTTCAAAAGGACTCACAATTTCAGAGGTTAAATTAGACCCCATTGAACAAACGGATGAAGGAATATCCATAACTTTAACCCAGATCTGTTTTAAAAGTGATTCTGTAATATCAGAGGAATATTTAATAGCTTCGGGTCACAGAAAGTGTGTACCTCCAAAAAAACAGATTGGAGTTATAGGGCAGGAAGGGGAGAACAGCTCTCACAAGATTCAACAACTTATTGGGAAGCATTGTGTAAAAGCTGCAGTGCTATAGGGAGTCACTCCTAGAATATTGTGTTGGTAATTATCAAGTGCATATATAATATTTAGTTAAATGTAAAAGAGAAGGAGAAAAGAATGTTCACTTAGGCAACTGGAAGATGGTAGATTGCAGGGAGCTGGTGTCTGGCCACTCTCTTCAACTTGACAAACAAACAAAAAACAAAAAGCGCTCCATGAAAGCTACATTTCTGCAAGGTGTGTATTGGAAAAGATTTCCTAGAACTGAGCACTCCTCAGTGGGAGATTCTTGGTGATTCAGAGATTTGGTGTAGCTAGTGGTAAAGAGGAAATGACTGAGACCCAGCTGGTCACCACTGCAACTGCTTTGCTCCCCATTTGACATGGGAGCAGGAGAGACCCTGAACAATACAGTGTGACACATTCTGACATTCAGAGACCTGATGCATTAGAAGTGCTGAATTGGGCTGAACTCTGGATAACTCCTTGGGGGCTTCTCTGTTGCAGAGGGGAAAGCAGATCCATCCACCTTCCTCTAAGGAGGTCAGGCTGTAGTCATTTTGGCCAAAGAAGCAGGAGAGAAGGAATGCAGTCACTAAAGCAGATTACTCCACAATCCTGCCGAGACACAACTGCCTGTTGCAGATAGACTGAGGGCAAATAGGAGCTCAGCTTTGGGTTTAAACTAGGACAACTCAGTGGCTTCTCTACTGCACAGAGGAAAGCAGATCCTGCCCCCCCCACCATTAGGAGGTCAGGCAGTAGCCATTCTGGGTAAAGAGGCAGGTAATAAGGAGTCAGGTAACCAAAGCAGATTGATCACAACCCTGCCAAGACACAACTGCCTGATGCAGATAGGTTCAGTGCAAATAGGAGCTCTGCTTTGGTCCTAAACTGGGTCAACTCAGTGCCTTCTCTGCTATGGAGGGGAGGGCAGATTTCCCCACTTGCTCATAAGGAAGTTGGGTAGTAGCCATTTTGACCAAGAAGTTAGGCAAGAATGAATCAAGACTCCAACACAGAATTCTTCACAATCCTGCCTAGACTTTGCTGATATTCAGAGGCTTAACCCAGAACAGCAGCTCTGGAACTAGCCCCCGATATCAAGCCCAGAGGGATTTCGATGCGGGGAGCACAGGAGATCTCAGTTTAGCCCAGCTCCCCTTCCTAACTCCTTAATGGGGGTCCAGAGAATGAAAGAGAACATAGGGTCTGGATCCAGGGGGCCTGGAGGAACTGCATATACATCCAACAGAGAGAGTACTGCTCTGCACTCATCCACCTACACTTGGAATCTGGAAGCCCCCTGGAGTTACAATTACCGCAGTGATGGCCAGCAGGGGAAAACCCCTCAGAGCTTGAATTTACCTGAATTCTGTGAGATAACATCAGCCAAGAAAACATAAGATGACTCAGCAGTAGTTCGAAGGACTGGGAACCTGGCCTTCACCCTTAGAATTCTGTAAAGCTTCTACCTTGTCATCACAGAGCTGTCTGTGGGTTTTGAGAAACTAATCTCAACTGGACACTGATCATCTGCCCCCAGTGTGTAACAAGATAATTCTAGAGATCACAATTCATTTTTTTCTTTTCTTTAAGAATGTTTTTACTTCTTTCCTTTTTTGTATGTGCATTTCTTCCTTTTTTGTTCTCTTCAAATTCTATTTTCATTCTCTTTTTTTCTACACTTTTCTTTCTCTTTTAATTATAGATATTTTTTCCTTGCAGGAGGTAATTGCTAAACCTATTATTCCTTTCATAAACAGTAATTACTGTACTACAATGATAATTATCATTGTAATATTTATAGAAGTAATAAAGTAAATAGTATAACATAGTGTATTATATTCATTTGATATTCATTTTGATTGTATTTCCTTATCTCAGGAGGTATTGGGCATTGTAAAGGTCAACAATAGTTCATAAGTTACAGAACAAGCTATTGAACTAACCTCTCCAGATAGAACCCATACCCAAGTAAGGTAGGAGACAACAACTGCCAACCCATCAACAAGATCCCACAGGGGATCAACCAGAGAGGACTCTCAGGAACCTCTCCTCGGCACCCATACTTCCCATACTTCACATTCAGTGGAAAACAGCAGAACAAACAATCCAATTAAACACAAAGGTTTACACACGAAATAAGGTGAAAAGGAATTTACTCCAATTCAAGATACATCAATAAATTCTTCAGAAATGAGGAATTAGGCTAGAAAAGATTTGCCTCAAACCCAGAGTTGCCCAACCATGGAGTTCACAAAAAGGGAATGGGATGAAAACCTAAAAAAAAATCTATTAACTGCCTGATTAATAAATCAGTAAGAGTCTTAGAGAAGATTTAAAGAAGGAAATAAGAGAGCAAACACAGGAGATGAAAAACATCTGTAACAAAGAAATGGATATACTGAAAACAGAAGTTTAATATTTGAAATCCTCAGTCAACCAAATCAAAAGCTCAATAGAAGAATTTACTAACAGATTAATTTGTGTAGAAAATTGAATCTCAGTCCTTTAAGAAAGAACTTTCCATACTGAGGACAAGGTGAGTAAGCTCTAATGTATAGATGACACAAAAGAAAAAAAAATTACAAAGCATGATCAGAACCTTCAAGGAATATGAAATGAAGTCAAAATAAATAATCTGAGACTAACTGAGATAGAGGAAACCATCAAAACTCAAATGACATAAAGAGCATTCTGAATGAAATAGTTAAAGAAAATTTCCCCATACCAGAAATGAGTCAGACATCCTCATCCAGGAAGTGTATAGTACACTCAATAGACTGAATCAAATGAGAACCAAAACACATCATATTAAAAATGTATAACAGAAATCAAGGCTGGATTATTAAAAGCTACAAGAGAGAAATACCAAATCACACTCAGAGGCAAATCAATAAGGATCCCCTCTAATTTCTCAGCTCAGACCCTGAAGGTGGGAAGAGTCCAGAACAAGATATTCCAATACTTGAAAGAACACAACCTCCAGCAATATTACTAAATCCAGCAACCCTCAGCTTCAAATTCAAAGGTGAAATAAAAATATTCCATGATAAGAACAAACTTGTAACTTTCATGAACAGAAACCCAGCACTACAAAGAATGCCCAAAGACAAACAAAAGAACAATTAAATAATTCCGAAAACCCACAAACAGGAAACTCAATAAAAGTACATTCCACTAAAAGATAACCAAAACATTAAAAAATACACCAAGAAATCACAGTGGTAATGAATTAAAACCACATATCTATTCTAATACTGAATGCAGATGGTCTCCACACCTGAATTGAGATTAACAGTGTGGATCAAAAAGCAAAATCCAACATGCTGTTTACAAGAGAAACATCTCACAGTCGTTGACAGCCACAGACTGAAGGTGAAATAATGGGAAAAAAATATACCAAGCTTATGGACTAAGATAGTAAGCCAGTGTTTTAATATTTATATGTGACAAAAGTTTTCAACCAAAAATTAGTCAAAAGAGACAAAGAAAATTACTACATCTTAGTAACAGTATTCTACATCAAGAAGACCATAGTAAATATCTAAGCCCCAAACACTAATGCTCTCAAATACATGCAAAAAACACTGCATAACTTAAAACCATTTATGATCCCAATACAATAATACTGGGAGAATTTAATACACAATAGCCACCAATAATAGACAGATCTTCAAAGCAAAAAAAAAAAATCAATAGAAATATCTCCAACCTAAATAACTCTGATTCAAATAGACTTAACAGACATCTATAGAATATTCTATCCCAAAGCAGCTCTAAAATAATATTATACTCCACAAAAAAAGCTAAAAAAGTGATATAATCCTATGAATCCTATCAGAACATAATGGCATGACCCTAGCAATTAACAGAAATAAAAATAAGAGAAAACATAAAAACATGTAGATTGAATTATTCCCTCTTAAATGAAGAATGGATCAAGGAGCATGTGAGAGCAGATATCAAGAAATTCTTGGAATTGAATAAGAATTAAGACATAAGATATCAAAATCTATCAGTATTCTTAAGAGGAAAGTTTATAGCACTGAGTGCCTTCATCAAAAATCTTGAGAAATTGCAAACAAACAAGCTTATGTTCCAACTCAAATCCCTACAAAAAGTACAGCAAGTCAAACCCAAAACCAGTAGAAGAAAGGGCAAAAAAAATCAAAATCAGAGCTGAAATCAATGAAATAGAGAATAAAAATACAAAGAATAAAAAAAAGAGTTGATTCTTTGAAAACAATAAAATTGACAGACCTCTAGCCAATTTTACCAAAAGACAGATCAAAATGAAACAAATCAACAAAATGAGAAAGGAAAATGACGAGATCATCACTGACCCATCTCAAATCCAGAGGATTATCAGAAAGTATTTTTTAAAACTATAACCCTCCAAGTTGGAGAACCTGGAAGATATGGACAAATTTCTAGCCACATACGACATTCCCAAATTGTTGCAGGAGGATATTAAAAATCTATACAGTGGCTGGAGTGTTGTCTCAGCAGTTGTGCACTTGCCTGGCAGGTTAGAACCCTAAAACCACATACACAACAAAGTGTTGGAGCAATGAAAGACACATGAAAAACTAAATATAATTAATTTTGTCTTTCTCTTTCTCTGTCCCTCTTTCTTTAAAAAAAGAAAAAAAAAAACGTAAATGTAAACACACCGATATCAGGTTGTGAAACTGAAACAGCAATTGAAATCCTTCCATAAGAGAAAAGCCCGGGACATGATGGATTCTCAGCAGAATTCTACCAGATCTTTACAGAAGAACTAACACCTCTCCATATGAAGCTATTCCACAAAATTGAAAGGGATGAAACCCTCCCAAACATTTTTTTTCCAAACATTTTTTATGAGGCAATCATAACCCTGATACCAAAATCCAACAAAGACACATCAAGGAAAGAAAATTGCAGACCAATATCCCTGACAAACATATATGCAAACATCTTAAATAAAATTCTAGCAAACACATTCAACAACACATCAAAAAAAAATGAATCATGATCAAGTAGGCTTTATTCCATGAATGCAAGGCTGGTTCAAAGTATACAAATCAATTGATGTGATATACCACTTAAACATAATTAAAGACAAAAACCATTTGATCATCTCAATTGATGCAGAAAGTACTTTTATATAATCCAACATCCATTTAATGCTCAAAACTCTGGAGAAAACTTTGTAAGGGCCATTTATAAGAAGCTCTCAGCCAACATTTTACTAAATGGAGAAAAAACTGAATGCATTTCTATTAAACTAAGGAACTAGACAAGTTTGTCCACTCTCACCCCTTTTATTCAGTATAGTGCTCAAAAACCTAGCCAAAGCAATCAGAGAAGAGAAGAAAATTAAAGTGATATGCATAGGAAAAGAGAAGGCTAAACAATCTTTATTTGCAGACAATATAATACTGTACTAGAAGATCCAAAAAGCACTATCAGAAGACTTATAGAGCTCATAAAAGAATTTAGCAAAGTGACAGGGTACAAGATTAACACCCAGAAATCAATAGCATTCCCTCACTCCAACAGTGATTTGGCCAAAGAAGAAAGCAGAAAATCCACCATATTCATAATTATCTCAAAAAGAATAAAACACTTGGGAATTAATCTAACAAAAGAAATGAAAGACCTCTACAATGAAAACTATAGAACACTGAAGAAATTGAAGAAGACCCAAGATGATGGAACGACATTCCATGTTCTTGGTTAGGAACAATCAATATAATTAAATGGCCATTCTGCCAAAAGTACTGTACAGATTCAACACAATACCCATCAAGATACTAATGTTATTCTTCAATGCAAAATCAATTCTCAAATTCATCTGAAACAATGAGAAACCCAGTATAGCCTAAGCATTAAGAAGAAGAAGAAGAAGAAGAAAAGAAGAAGAAGAAAAAGAAGAAACAACAGGAGGTATCACAACACCTGACCTGAAATTATTTTATAGAGCTGTAGTAACAAAAACTGCATCATATTGGTATTAAAATAGACATGAAGATCAATAGAATAGAATAGAAGACACTGAGACGAACCCCCAAATCTTTAGCCATCTAATATTTGACAAAGGGGGCAAAAACATAGCTAAGAGGAAAGACAGCCTATTCAACAAACAGTGCTGGACAAACTGCACCGTCATATGCAAAACACTGAAATTAGATTGTTATATTTTGGGGCTGGAGTGATGGCTCAGCAGTTACAGTACTTGCCTGGCATGCAAGTATGTGAGTTCAAACCTCAGCACCACATACACAACGAAGTGTCAGAGCAACAAAAGCCATATGAAAAACTAAATAAAATTGTTTTTTCTCTCCTCTCTCTCTGTCTCTCTCTCTGTCTGTGTCCCTCTCTCTTTAAAAGAAAAAGATTGTTATATCTTATCATGCAGAAACATCAAATAAAATGATAAAAGAACTAGGAATTAAACCAACAACTTTCCACGGTTAGAAGAAAACATAAAGTCAATATTCCACCATATTATCATAGGCACCAACTTCCTTAACAAGACTCGCATAGCAAAATAATTAAAGCCAAGAATCAATGAGTAGGATGCCATTAAATTGAGAAGCTTTTGCACAGCTAAGCAAGTAGTCAAGTGTGTCAAGAGAGAACATGGGAGAAATTCATGGCCTGCTATACCTCTGAAAAGGGGCTAATATCCACAGTATACATACAACTCAAAAAACTTAATACAAAAATCACAAACAATCCAATCAATAAATGGGCTATGGAACTAAACAGAAATTTCTCAATAAAGGAAATTCATAAAGCCAATATATATATGAGAAAGTGTTCTTCATCATTAACAATCAGAGAATTTGTTTTGGTAAGGGCAGAGGGCCAAACTTGGGGCCTTGTGCATGCTAGGCAAGTTCTCTGCCAATGAACTAAATCCCCAACTCCACAAACATAACAACATTACTATCTCACCTCACTCCAGTCGGAAAAGCACAGATAAAGAATATAAACAATAACAGATGCTAGAGCATTGTGGAGAGAAAGGCTCACTAACACACTGTTGGTGAAACTTCAGACTGGTACAGTCACTCTGGAAAACAGTGTGGAGACTCCTCGAAAACATAGGGATGGAAACACCATTTGACCCAGCTATTCCACTTCTGGGTATTTTCGAAAAAGTGCTAGAATTCTCACATTACAAAGGCACCACTACATCAATGTTTATAGCAGCTCAATTTACAATAGCTAAATTATGGAATCAACTTATATGCACTTCACTGGGTGAATGGATCCAAAAGCTGTGAATATACACACACACACAAACACACACACATACATACAAATATCCATATATATACACACACATACATATACATACATACACACATATATATATACAAATACATAATCATACCATGGAGCTCTACTCAGATATTAGAAAGAATGATATCATGGATTTTGCAGGTAAATGGATGAAAATGGAAAAAAGAAACATGCTAAATGAAATAAGCCAAATTCAGAGACTTAAGAGTCAAATATTTTCTCTCTTATGTGGAAGCTAGAGCATTACCTAGAATAGTATGACAATTAGTCAAGTTTAATTAATAGACCCATCAAATTCAAAATAACATATAATGTGGGGGAAGTATATGTAGGGAGAAAGGGTGAGGAGAGGAAACAGGGAGCATCATGAGGGCAGGAAAGGGGGGTTATTAATTCTGTATGGTACACTTGATACCCCTCAGAAGCCAAATATTATTCAAGTAGGCATTTATATGTTGAAAATTCAAAAATTAATATACATGTGTATATGTAATAAGGGAGAATGACATTGGAGACAAGCAAGGAGGGAGTAGGTGAAGTGGGGAGATACTGGATAAGGATCAGGGTCAAGTTACATTATCATTACATATGCATATATGAATGTGTAGCAAAAATCTCTTCAGTACATAAGAACATGCTAAACTAATAATAAAAAATTAAAAAGGAGAAAAAAGAGAAGGAGGACAAGAGCAAAAGAACATGTCTAGCACATTGCCAGATTTCACATGATAGCTGGATCTGGATTGTTATATTAGTTGGTATTTCAACCAACTTTAGAGAATTCACATGCCTTGGAGGCATAGTGATGTGCTTTGACAACAGGTTATCCCCCTAGAAAATGTATGGCTTTCCAACTTCCACAATTCTAATCCCTTGCTTCTGAGATATTTCCTAAAGTTCGTCTAGTCTTACCAGCTGGTCTCAGGTTTCCCAGGGCATCCAGTCTCCTAGTTACCTTGTGCTTTTCTAACCAGGCATCTTGGGCATTGTTTCCATGATTCCACATAGGCTGATCCAGTCTTTGTTCTCTTTTCAGAATCTTGAAGTATGCAGGTAGCCTCATGGTTCTCTGTTTATGGGCTGTAGCATTCATTTGTATTCCTCTACATATTTATTCTACATTTCATTGTTTGGGCTAATCTACAATGAGATATTATAAATGCCAATAAAAGTATATCAGTCAAATGATCTTATCCTGAGTAGTAGATTTCCACCTAAAAAAATCAAGCAACATCTATCCCAGGCCTGTAATATGCCTTCTTGTTTTTGTCATTATATCTGGACCATCTTTGGTGCTGAAATCTTATTGATGGTCTCCTAAAGCAATCAACCATTCCTTCAAGGAGATGACAATAATTTCTGTAGAACTCATATCTGAAATGGTAGCATCAGTATGATTTCTCATATTATTGAGGAAGAAAGCTTCAGAAAGAATGTACTTCAGTATCTAGAATTTACAAAGTACTCAAAAAACTGAATATCAAAAACACAAACCATCTAATCAATAAAAGGGCCAAAGAGCTAAATAGAAACTTCTCAACAGAGTATCTAGAATTTACAAAGTACTCAAAAAACTGAATATCAAAAACACAAACCATCTAATCAATAAAAGGGCCAAAGAGCTAAATAGAAACTTCTCAACAGAGGAACTTGAGCAAGCCAATGGATACATGAGAAAGTGTTATAAATCACTAGTAATCAGAGAAATGCAAATCGAAACTACATTAATGTTTCACCTCATTCCAGTCAGATTGGCAAAAATGAAGAATATAAACAATAGCAGATTCTGGAGGGGTTTCAGGGAAATAGCTAGCACACTCTTAGTGGAATTGCAGACTGGTACAGCCCCTCTGGAAAGCAATGTGGAGAATCCTCAAAAAATTAGGGATGGACCCACCATATGATCTAGCTAACTCTCTTCTGGGTATTTTTCCAGAGGAGCTAGAATCAGCACATTACAGTAACACAACAATATCTATGTTCAGCAGTTCAATTTACAATAGATAAATTATGGAACCAACCAAGATGCCCCTCACTGGATGAATGGATCCAAAACCTGTGGTATACACACACATACACACACATACACACACGCACACACACCCCATGGAGTTCTACTCAGCAATTAGAAACAATGAAATTACATCCTTTGAAGGTAAGTGGATGGAGATGGAAGAAATCATGCTGAGAAAAGTTAGCCAAACCCAGATAGTCAAGGGTCAAATGTTTTCAGTCACTTGTGGAGGCTGAAACTAAACCCAGGCCTGTGTGAAAGATAGTCAATCTCATGTATTAGACCAAACAATGATGTAGCAACACATAATCTAGGACAATCATAGATATTTATCGGGTAGCAGAGGGCAGGATGCAGGTGGGAGAGTGAAGAGGGATCTAGAGGGTAATTCTGATTTAAGAATATATGCATATCATATTGTTACTCTATATGCATTTTTGTTTGTATAGTAACTAAATTTCTTAATAAAAATAAAGGAAATTATCAGAAAAAATAAATAAAATAAAGAATGTAGTTCAGAAAGCCATAAGAAATATACAGAATCATATAGTTGTGTATAGGCTTGCTCAAATGTGATGTGCGGAAGGATATAAGAGTTGGATTTATGGAGACTCTGAATTTGCTTGTCTTCTCTGTTGTTCATTTCATTTTCTCTCTCCCCCCCCACCTGTTTGTTTGTCTGTATGTTTTCTTTCTTATTATTAAACAAGTGGTCTGTATATATACGTACAATTTCAGCTTCTGACCTCACTCAGAGTCTTCATATCTTAGGATCAGTTGAATAAACAGCTATTATTGAACCTCTGGTCTCTTTTTTGGATCACCTATTAGCCATAGATAGAATGGCATGGATATCTTGAGAAAATTCTCATAAAATATTGGAGTTCTTTGTTGACTTTTTAAGTCATAATTTTATGGAGTTTTTTTTTTCCCACATAGGATGATAGAAATTGTCCTTTGGGTTTTCTATATATTTTACTTTTGATAGAATGCTAGCAAATGCCTGTATTTCAAAAGTGAGAGACTAGGACTATTTTAGCATAATGGGTAATTTAATAGAAGGCTAGACTTGAAATAAACATTGTTGGCTATTCTTGAAAGATATAGTACGAAGGTATGTCATACAGAATGTGACTTTCCTTGCTCATGATCGATCTTATACTAGGAGTCATATCCCATTTCTGCAAGAAAGATGAGGAAACTCTGTGGAAAGACATTCTAAAAGTCTGTTTTAAGCATTGACTAAAATCCTTTAGTAGTGCAGCCTATTTTCAGGCATGTGGTGGTAATTTGAAAGGCCACCACATGCACTGCCAACCTACTAGAAGGCATTTATGGAATGTTACAAACCTTGTTTGGATATGTCAGTATTGCCAAGTCAAGGGATCTGAGGTAAACAGTACATTCTTATCAGAAGAGCAGCCTGATGGAATGCATTGTAAACCTGGCTACACAGATGAATACTTTGTGTGATTTTAAGTACATGCTCTTTGCCTGATGCTATGTTACTGGCAGGCAGACTGTTCTTCATGAGTCTTTTGAGTTTCTAGGTGTCTTATACCAACCACTCTACCAACCTTTGTCAGAGACTATATTTTAAATAATTTCTGTATGCCAAAAGGAAGACTTTTTTTTTAACTATCCAGTAAAAATAAAGCTGATGTTTCCATTTGGGGCAAACTTAGGACAGGTTATACTGCAATCAATTATAAAAGATTGGTGTTTCCTAAGTTTGGACCTATTCATTTGTGTTGTAGACTTATTATGCATATAGTATTCACTTTGGCCCTGCTCAGTTACTCTTATCAGATAAGGGGCACAAGGAGAATTATAGTGAACATGAGACTCATGCTGTTTGTTGTATTATGAATAACAAATGATTTTGTCTCTGATCCAGGAATCTATGTCTTCTGTCAGTATCCAAGAAACTTCTGCTAAAAGACTCCAGGTCCATATAAGATATGGCTTGAAATGTAAAATTAGCAGCAGCATAGACCTTTAGATAGAGATTCTAATGGTTGTGATATGAATTGCAAAAGGTATCAGGAACATATTTCATTTCCCAGCACTTAGACCCATTTAGGGATTAAGAGTGGCAATACAAAGAGTTTAGAAAAGTAAGGATAAAGAGTTTACTATTGGTCCTTAGTAATTACTACTTAAATGATACAGATAGTAGGAGAGAGCAAATCAATTCTTCCTAGGCACATAAGAGATCATTACTTCTCTATGGCTTTAAGAACCAGTGTAAGGGAATTAAAGGATGATTCCAAAGAATGTCATGTGGGAATCTGACCAACATATGGGCTCTGAATTGTAAGTAGAGTTTTCTTATAAAGACGTTATCTTTTGTTTAAAGGTTACATTCCTTAATATAAGAAAACATGATACAGAAATTTAGGATGGTGATGAAAATATGTCCACCATGCATCTAAATTAGATGCCTTTGAAGATTGTATGAAAATGCATGTAAAACAGTTATTTTAAGGAAGATGTAACAAAATTTTTAAAATTATAATTGTCACTTGGTATTCAAGTAATGCAGAAAGTTGAAAATTGTAGACAGATATGCTTGGCTAGTTTGAGAGGAATTGACCACAAAGTTTGCCCTAGGAAAATCACAATCATAAAATGCTCTAATGACCCAAATCAAAAGTAATAAGGTTGTATTTTAGTATACTTTACATATGTGATAAATATTAAGGTATAACTAAATTAATATTAGACCAACAGTAATATTTTAATGCCATTAAAATATGAAAAATTATTTTACATTTATTTAGTTAACTAATGCTTACTCCTTCTTTTTGTACACTTAGGTTTCTAACCTGTTTCATCTTCCTTCAGTGGATAAACTTCTGTTACTATTTTTCAAGGGAAAATGTAATTAAGTCCAATGTTTTAGTTAGCCAATATCTCTGATTTCAGTATTCCCACCCTATTTCTTGAAACCCAGATAACAGTTGTTTTAGTCAGCTTTTGCATCACTGGGACCAAAATGTCCAACAAGAAAAACATAAAGCTGTCAGTCAACAGACAGCTGACTCCATTGCTCTGGGCCTAAGATAAGGCAGCCCAAATGGTGGAAATGTCCAGAGAAGGGAAGCAGCTCAGCTCAGGAAGCAGAGAGAACAGGAAGGAGGAAAGGAGCACAAGGAAGATGAACCCTTCCTGGGACGAACCAATCTACCTACAGTTTCCACTCTATCAGTCCATTCAAATTAGGATGGACTTATTAGATTACAGCTCTCATTATCTAATCATTTTACCTCTGAATATTCCTATTTTAACATGATTTGGAGGACAGTCCGTATTCAAACCAGAACCTTTCCCCCCTAGCTCCTAAAAGCTTGTGTCCACCTAATAATGCAAAATTCATTTTTTTCCTCCAAGAGTTCCACAGTCTTAACAGTTTTAGCAGTGTCCAAAAGTCCAAGTGTGAAATCTCTGAGATGCAAGGCAAACTCTTGGCTGTGAGCCCCTGTAAAAATCAAAAGCCAGTTAAAAAAGTCCAATATAGAGTAGCACAGAGTAAACATTCCCTCCTCAAAAGGGAGGACTAAGGGCACAGAACGAAGGGAGTAGCCAAAGAAAGACCAAAACCCAGCCAGGAAATCAGGTCCAGTAATTCTACTTCCAGTGAAACTGCAATTTCTCCACTTCTGCTGGCAGGCTGGCTCTGTGTAAGCTGCAGGCCTCTGTGGTGGAGAAACATGGTGCAGTTCTTAATGGCGGGCTGTCCCCTGCAGTGTTGCCGTAGTCTGTAGCAGCTCACCACCAATTTCTTTGTTCTGGGTTTTGTCTTGTAAGTTTGAAGAATGAAATTGACAGATGAGAATGAGTGAATGTAAGAGTAGTATTGATTCAGATGTGACTAGAAACAAAATTCCCTCATAGTGAGAGGGCACCCCAAAGGGGCTGTGGCTTCAGTGCACTATTTTAGGGGTCTATATAGCACTTGGATTAATTTTATTGGTTCAGTTTTATGCCAATCGGGGCTCATAAAAGTACTAACGCTGTTATTTAACTTTTGAGTCTGAACTTCCATTTCCATTTTCTCACCACTTGCCCACCATCATAGCTTCCAGTGAGGTCGAGGTTGGTGGAATGTGGATGCTTGGGGTTTCTGGGGCACAATGTATCATCCTCTCTGGGGAGCCTGCAGGAACTACAATACTGATACGCCTTGCTTGGCCTCTCATGACACCATAACTTAAACATCCTCCAGTCCCGAAGATCTAGCACCACGTGGATGATGTCAGTGTCTGCTGCCAGCTCACACTATACCTGGGTTCCCTAGAATCATGGCTGCAACAGTCTCTGAGTGCTGGCATGGCTCAGCATGCTGAAACAACTTTCTGGCCCCCTCTGTTCAAGTAGGGCACCTCCATGATCTCGTTTCAAAGGACCTTTCTCTTCTGTAACCTGGAGCCTTACAACATTGTCAAGCTTCTCCAACCTGTATCTCTAAACTTTTCAAAATGCCTCACACAAATCTGTTCCAAAGGCTTCTGAACTACATGGTCAGGTTAATTTCAGCAATGACGTTTACTTTTTAGTACCAATTTCTATATTTGTCAGCTTTTTCATCACTTTGACCAAAATATCCAATCAAAATATCTTTGAAAAGAAAAGATTTTGGGGGCCTGGAGATTTAAGAGGTCTCAGACCGTAGATGCCTGAGCCCATTGTTCTAGGCCTGAGGGGAAGCAGAACATCTTGGGTGAAGGGTACAGAGGGAAGCTACTCAGCTCATGATGAGATCAGGAAGCATGGGGATGGGGATGCAGGGAAGAACCACCCTTCCAGGGCAGGTGCCAGTGTCCTACTCCTCCAGCCATGCCCCACCTGTCTAGTTACGCCCACAGTGCATTCAAAGTAGGATAGACAAAATAGGCTATAGCTCTCATAATCTGAGCATTTCAACTCTGAATTTTGTTGTACTAACAGGAGATTTCAGGGAACACTTTATATCAAAACCATAACAACTATGAATGCTTTTTCATTCTTTAGTTGATTCTACAAAAGAAAAAAATCTTTGCTGCTGGAAAAACTGCTCTTGATATGGAAAAATCCATGAGAATATTTTTTCAAAGAATCTCTTCCCCTCCCTTCGCCAGAGGGCATATTTTTTCTCAAATTTGCACTGTGACAACCTTGAGCCTCCGGCTCATCTGGAGAATGCAGACTTTAGGAATTTCCCACTCTAGAGCTAGTTCCAACCCAGTCTTCAGCAGTTCATCAAAATCATCACTCAGATGCTGCCACTACTTCCTGGCTTCTGCTGCTCTAATTAGGCAGGTTCTGATTGTGACTGTTTCTGGGTACACTTTTATCCCCAGTTTACAATGGAGCTATCATGATAGTTTTCTCCTCAGTTCTTTTATAGTTTAAGAAAAACTTTTAATATTCAGTTTTTTCAGTTCATTACTGTCTTAATGTCATAGTGATAACTGTGCATGTTAAAGCCAAAACAAGAAGGCTAAAGTAATGCTTGAATTTACTTATTTTTATATTTGTGTACAATCAACAAATTGAAAAATGAATAATATTCTTTACTTAATGAAGAATGAAGGGGAAAAATGAAGTCCCCACATTTACAATAAAAATTCAAAGTGACATTTTTCTTAGAGATAGCCTGTCTATCCTTCCTGCCAATCCTCTTTGCATGTTTTAGAATAGCTGTGTTTCCTTTCACTTCTTTGAATGAACCATCCTCTTCCATCTTCTTTTGACTCATAGAAACCATGATAAAAAACTAAAGGGGTTAACACTAGTTAGTGCTTACAAAGCTTATATTCCTGGTGGTTATGATGAGAACTCCAAAAAATGGGATAAGGAAGGATAGGGGAAGGGAAACTTTACTTCACTGGTCTCCATCTTTAGGTGGGTACCAAATCAGAACTGTCTCGCTTGTAAAATAGGTGAATGTATTCATAAGACATCTGAAGGAATCCATGTGCACGATAGCATGCAAACTATTCTGTGTGTTCCCCCTAATTATAATAGTGGGTAGCCCTGCATTTTTTCACACTTGCCACCACTGAGGAGAAGCATATGAGTAATAAAATCTTGAAACCCTCTCCATTGAATCCTCCAAGTTCTTTCTTTGGATCTGTAAACAACATGCTGGGCTTTTGCAGCCCTAGGGTTGAAAAAACACAAAAGTTGCCAAATCTCACCATTAGAGACAGTGTGAACAGTCCTGTTCAATCTTGGCTATAAGTATACAGGTTCATTAAGTTCTCTGTGGGTTCTTCAGTCTGACACTCATTAGTACACTGTGCCCTTCTTAACCACCATTAACCAAAAGTGAAATAAAAACTGTGTGGGTTGTATGTATGTGTGTGTGTACATGCGTGTGCATCTGTGTGTGTAAAATTGGTTTTGAAGAGAGTCTTCTGAGGTTACTAAATAGATGGGCAGTAAAACCTATGGTGAAAGCTACAAAGACATTGCTGCTTTCATTTGGAGGTGATCATTTATAACTCAAACCTGAGGTTACAAAGCCATGATACAGGCCATCAAATGAAAGGTGGTGCTTTGATTCCTAAATGTTTTCTAGAAGAATAGAGACAGGGGCCTCTTAAAGAGCTTTTATAATAATTACGTAGTTGATCTAAAGTGGGAGACAGGACCTGATCTACTTAGGCCCTTTGAAAAATTGTTTTTTATGAAACTCACTTAAGTCTCTTCTATCACATTCTTTTTCACTTCATGTTCTTCAAAGCAATGTCCTGACCTTTACTTGACTTCCTAAATACTTTTTCCAATGATACAGGATTACATTGATGGGAAACAAGTCGAAGGTTACCTAGGTAGTTATAATTCTCATGTAAAGTGAATCTATTGACCTCTTTAACAAATTAGTGCTCTGTGAATTTAGTTAGCCTATGTCAGGCTGTTAGGGCCTAATAAACCCTTCAGTCATAGAACAAAAGGACCTGAAACTGAGACCCAGAAGGACAATATTATGGGCCACCAAAGGAAACATAGCTTTGTAGGTTACCTAAGATTTGCAAATATGAGCTATTTTATTCCCTATATCTTCCATTAGTTATTGGATACTGATGAGGACACACACTGACCTTGGCATATCAGCAGAACCCAAAATGCAGCACAACTAACTTAGCAAAATGCAATTAGCTAAATGGATTATTAATATAATCATTGCTGTGGGCACTAATTAAGAAGAAAATTAATTTCATGACCTAGTATAAGAAAACATCTAACCGCATAAATTGTCACTGTTATAAAAAACTGTTTCCCTAGGAAGCCATATCTTTAAAAGGATGAAAATAAACCTTGTAATAAAAATAGTTTTTCATAGCCATTTAATTATTGACCATGAAAACAAATTAAATGCTTTATAAAATTTTATAGAAATATAGTTAAAAAGGTATAGGATTGTTAGAATTTTTTTCAACTATATTTAAAGTAAGTGAAAAGTCAACTAAATTGTATACTGCACTACAACACTAAACTCTTAATAGTGTCAGTTCATCTTAAAAATTTTTAAGAAAATTTAAAAGAACTGACTTAGCTAAAAACTCCATTTAGTAAAGCATTCTCATGTTTATTCAACTTCAACTGATTTTCTCCCTCTGATTAGCACAATAGCAAAGCAGTATGTATCAAAAACATGTGACAATTCTGTCCAGAAATAAATGTAACTAGATCTCCACCCTCCAGCAACTTATAATCTAACGACAAGGCCAATACCTTTAACATCAAGTGGTAAGTGATGAAACAGAGTTGTGAGGATATTATGGTTGTTTCAAAAACAAAAGCTGATTTAACCTTTGTCATAGTGCTGCAAAAAAATATTGTTCAGAGCACTGGTTGACTTTGAAATGACATAACATGTGGCATGAAATATTTCTGACAGAAAAGGAATATAATTAAGTAGATTAATAATATTTTAGAAATTCTAAGTGATAAGCAAAGAATTGAAGAAAACTATTTTCAAACTAAAAATAAAAGTGAAGGGACGGGGGGGAAAACAAAGAGGTTAACTTAACAGCAATAGCATTAAATGTATAAAGAGAATATGTGACTGTTTTTATCAGACAAAGAAAATATGAGATTCATTCTTTTAAAAGAGAGATTCCTCAGTATCCAACTAAAGTTGTCCATGGCTAACCCACGTAATAGCCATGTGGCAATAGGAAGATTAGTACATAAGAACAGATCCTGTCTGGTCTTGAACAACAGACCCCAATTAAGAAGCTGATGAACAGATTCTTAGGTGGAATTCAGAGAGCAAGAACAGAGTTAGAATTTCAGATTTTGTACACATTTATCATATCTAACCTGAAAACATAACAAATTCTTGATCCTGTAGTATATATTTGTCTTTCTGCTCCTGCCATAGTCACAACTCAATGTGAATAACTCATGTAGTATGACACTGTCTCGGTCACCTTCTCCATATGAATAACTTCCAGAATGGAAACTGAAGAGCCTATTCTTTGGTTGGCTGTTTAGAGGCAGTACAAGGACTCTAGCAGTTATATAAACCTGCTAATTTATGTCTTTCCCTTGATTGGTGGTGAGGAAGATTTCCTTCCCAAACAGAGAAAAGGGAAAAATTGTGCTGAAGCTACATTTGTTCTTTGATGAGGAACATAATGATGGCAAGTAGCTACTCCTAGAAGCAGTGAACCTTAATTCAGTTCTTTCTGGAAAAGATTATTGGGGATTGGGGAAGGATAGAGCAGGAAGAAGACAATGTCTTCCCTTAGGGTCGTTAGAATAAATTTGATCTAGTAATTGTCAAAATCTTAATAAGCTTAGTGAAGGTACCTTCCTTTTGAAAACTTCGTATTTTCACTTTTTTTGCATTTCCAATTAACAACCCAAGCCATTCTTCCAGCAGATTAAGATAGATCATATTTCTGTTTTCTTTTCTAAAAAAGCAAATGCCTAAAAATGAACTAAGTATTGTCATCACCCTTAGTCAAATAATTTGCAGATTAAGCTCATTGCATTTAAATATTTTTTCTGTCTTTCTTGAACATTTCCATTCCCTGGTTTTGCACAAACATATTCATGGAAAAGGACATTTGTAATTGATGTTTTGAGACTTGAATTTAAAAGAACTTCCCCACAACTGGAGAATTATATGTTTGATTCCCATACTAAATAATTCTAGTCTTATATTGGGGAAGGAGAAGAAAGGTTAGCATTGAATTTGTGGCCCCTAGAACAGGGCTTCACTTAGTATTTTGGGAAGTAGGACAGATATATCAGGTTCCCTCTGCCTCTGGACATTTGTACTTTCTCCATTTTCATGATGTGCTCTCAAACATTTCTGTTTGGAAAACCTATGAACATTATGAATATCCTCATGAATTTTGAGGGATCTCTAGCAGATTAAAGAATAATAAAGGAATTAGAAAAATGAAAATTACTACTGAAGTAAGTAATAGAATAAGATTTGCCATATTGTTTTGGCACCAGATAATAAGATATTACGGGAAATAAGGTTATATTTTGAAATGTGTCATATTTCATACAATGGTGTAGATTTTTCTAATTTATATTATATGAGCAGAAAGATTACGAAAAAATGTTTGCACTCTGTCAGTTTTCTGTTGCTCAAATTATTTAACAAATTAGCTTTTCTTAAATGTACTGACTAGTTGGAACACAGAAAGATGAAGACTGCAGGATCTAATAAAATACTCATTTTTTTCTATTGTTAAAGGAGTATTTGGATTGTATCCACAAACACAAATGAAGAAAGTTGTGAATATAAAATGCAACTTTATAGAATATAATGTTAGCCTAATGTATGATCTCATAAAATCATCTCACTTTTGTGAGGAAAATCATAATGGTATAAAATGTATTTAGCAGTGTTTGTGTTATGGCCCAATGAAAATGTTGGAAAACAATTGTGTTAAACTGTTTTGGCTAAAAAAAAAAAGCATATAATTCAAGTCCTCATGCAGTGAAGTGTACCACAGAACAAACAGGCATCAAATGTTCCAAGAATCAAAATCTTGACTGAAGCTATTTACAATAGAAATTGTAACTTTATTTTTAAAGGGGAGGTGTTGTTTGGTATCAAATTCTGATTGCTGCTTTTCTGAAAAAAAGAGAAATGGAAATAGAAAAATTTTTCAGTTGAATAAGTCTAGGTGTACCTGTGGGTGGGCATCAAGAATTGGGCAAACCCACATGACTCTAATCAGGAAATACTAAAATCAATTTTCAGGGAAAACTCTACATGCAGTTAGTTACTAAATGTGTTTCTCTATCTCTTTCTTCGTCATCATTAAACTCAGAAACAGACTGTGCAACTTCAATCCTTATTCATTCCTGAGAAAGCTGAATTTTTTCTCGCTGTACAAAAGAACATGCAAAACACAAAAAAAGTCTTCTGGCTCATTTTAACTTTCCTCTCTTTGAAGACTTTGATATCATAGAGTAATGTTAACTTGTTAGTCATGCCTTGCTTATCATTTTCATTCTCCTCATTTATATATTTACTTCAACCAGCACTTTATTTGTTGATTTTCCTCAAGATTCTAATTTTAGTGTTCTCAGTTAATATACTCATTTTGCAGGAAATTATCCATGACTTTATCTATTGCTAAATTCCAGTAGCTGTCAAACCTATATATTCAGATCTAATTCTTCCCTGAGTTTCTAACCCAAATTTCACTGCACTTTGAAATTAACAGAGATGGTTCAAGTAAACATGACCATGGCCAACCTTATTTCCCCCCATGCCTTCAATCTGGTACTTTCCCAAGCATGCTATTGAATTAATCCTCCAAGGGAGGAATGTTTTTATACATTCAGTTACTTCTCCATGAGCAATTAGACCTTATTTGTCACCAATTTTTCATTTGTGGATTGAAATTCTCTCATACAGTTCACTTCATTTCTTAATTCAAGCCTCTGTTTTCTCCTAAGTGATTTAAATATTTTGTTGACTGATTTCCATTGTCTTATTTTTTTTTCTCCAGTACAGAGTGTCTAAAAGTTAATTTGTTTTCAATTCTCCATTGTAGGGGGAAAATTCTTCCACTTACTATTCATTTCTTTTGGCCTAAATCTATTACATTTTTAGGTTTTTTTGTGAACTCCTAAAGATCTACGTGGATAAGGCTTTGCATTCAGGATTCATTTTTTCCTAAACTTGTGTCATACTTAATATACCACATATATTGAGCTCCTTGTATCTATTTAGAAATTCAAATACCTTCTAATTCCTGTCTTTGGATCTAATACTATTTCAAGAAAAGTTTTTCTAAGGCTTTTAATTGAATCTTAAGTCACTCATAGGATATGACAAGATGGTAAGAAATAAAATTGAGTATAAATGAGCTTGCTACTTTAACAGTGTTTTTCCTTAACAATCTCTACTTCAAAGTTCTCACAATTTTTTGTCTTTATATTATTATGTATTCTCTAAAGTTTTAGGACTTTAATAAAAATCTTAGTGCTTGATCTCTCCAAATGAATATAACAGCTGAATGGATCTAAATTATCAACTAGATGATCAGTTCTCAAATATAGTGAGCACACAGATTTGTTAAAATACTGTTTTTGATATAATAGTTAAGGGATGTGGTCTTCTGATATTGTCATTTATAAGAAAGTTCTAGGTAAGAGCAATAACTATTTACCAAGGATTGCATTTTGAATAACAAATGACTAGAATAGTTTTGCTTAAACTTATGGACTTATAAAATTCATGATACATAGTGGTTAAATATGAAGATTTTGAAGCCCAAAACACAGAGAATATAATTGACTAGGTCTTGTGGTTACTTGGGGGAATGAATAATAAATAGTTAACTCTAGTGAACAAAGAAGATTAAAAATAAATTTTTACAGAAATTTAAAAAATCAGTTGAATATTATGCTTTATTTGCAAGAGATTTAAACTAAAACTCCCTCTCCTTTCCTCCAAGTTTTGGCGTAGATGGAAATTTCACTTCTTTACAGTAGATGACTTGTTTGCTATCTCCTTTTATTTCCAAAATGATTTTCCTTATTTGGAGAGAAGACTGCTTCTTACTTGTGTTAGGCATTTTTACTCTAGCTATTTTTTTAAATTAGTGTATTATGATTGCACATAATATTGGTGTTCATTTTGACATAATCAAATAAGTAAGGAATATAATTCTTTCCTCTCTACTCCCTAGAACTTCACATTTCCCTCCCCTCACTCTTCCTGTTCCCCTTTGCTACTTAATTTATCTTCCTACTTATAATACACATATGTGTGTGTGTGTATATATATATAATTAAATATAGTTATACATGAATGTGAAATTCCTTGTGGTATACTCATGTAGGTACATAGCATAGTTCAATGAATTTTATTTCATCACTTCTTTCTCCCGCTCAATCACTTTCATCTTTTGCATTGATTTCCTTTCTACTTCCATGGAATTTTCCTTGCCTTTATTCTGCTGATTTTTTGTCTAGCTTCTGCATATGAGAGAAAATATGTGACCCTTATCTTTCTGAGTCTGACTTATTTCACTTATCATAATGTCCAGTTCCACTCATTTAGTAGCAAATGCCATAATCTAATGCTTCTTTATGGCCAAGTACAACTCCATTATGTATATATACCACATTTTCTTCATCCATTCTGACAAGGATGCTCGCTATCACCACCCCTATTTAACATAGTTCTTGAAACTCTTGCCAGACTAATCAGACAAGAAAAGGGAATTAAAGGGATACAAAATAATAAAAGAAGAAATCAATTATCTCTGCTTGCTGATGACATGATCCTATATCTAGAAGACCCAAAAAACTCCACATGATAATTTCTAGAGCTGACAAATTTAACAAAAGTAGCAGGATATATGATAAACATTCATAAATGAATAGTTTACCTGTACTCTAATAAGGAATTTTCTGAGAAAGAAACCAGGAAAACTATACCATTCACAATAACTTAAAAAAAAGCAATCTGGGAATAAATCAATCCTTGGAGATGAAAGACCTCTACAACAAAAACTATAGAACACTGAAAATAGAAAGGATGGAAAGACCTTCCATGGTTTTGGAAAGGCAGAATTAATGTTCTCAAAATGGCCATAGTACTAGTAGTATTATAAAGATTCAATGAAATCTCCACCAAAATGCCAATGACATGCTTCACAGAACTAGAAAATCATCCTAAAATTCATTTATAAGAATAAGAGACACAGAATAAAATATCATATACAAGATCATTGCTGGGGATCATGATAAAAGATCTCAACTTACACTATAGAGCTATAGTAATAAATACAGTCTGGTATTGGCAACAAAAGAGATCCAAAGACCAATGGGACAGAGCAGAAAACACAGAAACAAATTCATATAGATACATCATCTGATACTTGAAAAAGATGACAGAAAGGTATGTTAGAGAAAAGAAATGGTGCTGGGAAAAGTGGATATCGATATGTAGAGGACTGAAACTAGGTTCCTATCTGTCACCCTCCACAAAAGTCAACTCAAAGTAGACCAAAGACATATGAATTAGATCAGAAACTACGCAATTGGTATAAGAAGACATAGGCTCAACTCTCCAACATATTGATGCAGGCACCAACTTTCTTAGGAAGACTTCTAGAATGCACTAAATAAAGCTAAAAATCAGTGAGTGGAAGGCATCAAATTAAAAAGCTTCACGGCAAAGCAAACAAGAGTGTCCAGAGAGTGCACTAGAATGGGAGATGTTTGTCAGCTTCTCCCCTGAGAGGGGACTAATCCTGAATATGTAAATAAAATAACAATAGCAACAATAAAACCCAAACAACTAAATAAACTAACAAATGGGGGAAAGGACTGAACAGACACTTCTCATGAGATACAAAAAACCAACTTCCATTTAGAAAAATATTGAACATCGCTAGAAATCAGGGAAATACAAATCAAAACTGTATTATTTCATCTCACTCCAGTCAGAAAGTACTTATCATGAATTTCAATAATTAAGGCTGGTGAGAATGTGGGGGGATAAAGTATACTCATAGATTATTGTCAGGACTGCAAATTAGTACATCCACTCTGGAAAGCAGTATGGCTATTTTTCTAAAAGCTAGGAATGGAAACCACCTACCACAAAACCCAGCTATCCACTTCTGGGTATTTATCCAGTAGTTAATTTAGTCAAATTAATTTAGTGCAAATTCCTTTAGTCAAGTTATTCTTCTAAGCCTCTATTCTCACTATTACACATCCTTATTGCAGTCCAATTTTATTAGTAGTAAAATAATTATATTATATTAGAAGTCATAGTACTTTTATATGTAACCAAGAAATAAAAAATATCTCTACCAAAACATCCATGAGCAGAAAAATATTTCCATTATGTGTATTTTTGCTTTAATGGAAATCACAACTGAGAAGAAAATGAGAGATTACTACATAGTCTTATAGAAGAGATCTTCGTTTTTCATGAAATATTTTTCCTTGAATAAAGAACTGAGAAACTGAAGGAGGATACAAATAACATGAAGAATCCATGAAACTTTTTTAATTCTTGGAGTCAAATTCTCCCAGCAGAAGAAGCATATTTTAGTGTGTGTTAATAATGGCCTTGCAGATAAATCAGTCTCAAAAAAATCGCCCTGCACTTGGGGAGGAGATCAGCTATTGTTCATGCTGAGTGGATGAGAAGAGCTTCTATCTGTTTCTGCCCACATCTGCTACACTTCCGCATGAAATTTACATTCAGACTCCTCACTCAAAAAGTAATTAATTTTCAAATGATGGCTTCTATTTTTCAAGCTAATTCAACATGTAATTATTAAACTATATTGTATTTGTTTACCATGTAATTAATATATGCTAATAATAAAAAGCTAATAATGTAGTCTTACTATGAAAAGCAACAGTCCTCTTTCCAACTTCAGTCCTATTTTTTTTGAAAGGACAATCATGTTTAAACTGTAGCTGATTTTTAAATCTAAATCAATGATAAACATTTTTCTAAAATTGAGCTGTTTTTGACAATAATTGTTAATTAAAATTATTTTTACATATATTCAATATGTTTTCTATAAATTTTAGTTCCTTAAGTCTATTAAATTTATGACTTTATTTCATGGTGCTTTATAATAATTTTTGGTCCTATCAAACATGAAGAGAATATATTAGTTCTTTATTTTGTTCATTACTATGAGGTTAGTATAATGGCTTGGATCTTAAATGTACCCCAAAGACTGCATGCTAATGGTTAGCTAACCAGCCTGTGATATTACTGGGCAGTGGTGGAACCATTACAAGGTGAGTCGTAGTTGATGGATGTTAGGTTATTGAGAGTATGTCCTCATGCAGAATATGGAGAACCTGACTCTTTCTCCCTCCCTCCTTCCCTTCCCCCCTTCTCTCTCTCTCTCTCTCTCTTTCTCTCTCTCTCACATCCCTTTCAATGTGAGATGAGCTGAGATGAGCAGCTTTGTATGGTGTGATCCCCACTATGGTATAACATGCCATTACAAGCCCAAAGTCATAGGGCTAAGTGACCATGGGCTGAAATCTTTGAAACCTTGAGCCAAAATATGCATTTCCTTCTTTTATATTTTTTATCTCAGGTATTGTGTCACAGTGATGGATAGCTGACTAGCACAAACATGTTCAGAATGGACTCAGTTCTTGCCCAGTCAACACACACAAAGGAGTACAGCCTCTATGCTCTCTTCTGGCATACTTCTTTACATTCAAATCCCTAGCTTAGGTCATCTCCATTTTTCTCTTTATCATTTAAAATTAATTAATTTCCCTTTTGTTTTCCGAATGCTTTATTTTGGTAGCTTTATTTTGTCAATAGTTTGTGTTTTATTTTGTTTCTTAGACTCAACTACATAATACAACTTGGAACACTTTTACACGGAGACTCAGACTTCAGTAGTAACAGCAGACGTTCTAGTTTAAATCCTGAAGTCAAAGTTTGAAGTCTAGTTTGTAGTCAAGGTTAAGAATGACTGATCTGTGGTTCAAACATAAATTGTGAAGGCAAATAAACAGCTTTTTCAATACTTTTATGTAAATTCTGTTCACAGCCAAAGGATAAATTTTCTCAAATGGAAAATGATTCACATGCATGTGTATTTCACTTCATTTTGTACGTAGTCTTTGTGTCCTGTCCTTTGTGATTATGATCAGCCATTTTATTGAGCCATTTTATTTTGCCTTGTTTTCTATTGGAGTTCTCTGATAACTATTGCTCTTATTCTCTAAATCCTCTTATAGAAAAACAACTTTATTATGTTTACCCATTTATTTAAAACAAGTCTTAGATAAAAGTCACTTCCATTTAGAAATTTGAGGTGTCATTTGGTTGGATGGTTTTGATTATCAGAACTCAAGCAATCCTCATCTTGTGTAGGTAACACATTTTACACTAAAGATTTTATATGTGTCTTTACAACAATGGTGTTATGAAGTTAGCAATGTTTGCTAATGTGTATATATTTGTTAAAATTATTTTCTTATGTGTATTTAATGGATGTCTTCATGATAACTGTATCTTAAAACCCCCATGATTATCCTCTTCCTTTCCTGCCTCTGATTTTCTTTCTCCACTCATTAATTCCTTTCTTACTAGCACGTGGCTGATGGGGATTTAAGGTGATTGACACATGGATCCTTTTCTGTATTTTCAGATAAGCCTTCTTTGGCAGCCCCACCTCCCAATACCCTTCTCTACCTGCTGTAGGTGAGTTCTAAATGTTGAAGACTTCAGACTTGTTTCACGTTGTCTCCACTCTAGCTTCCTCATGTAAAATGTGGGGTTCCATCCATGGTGCTCCATCAATCACCAAAATCCTGCAAAATTCACATGTTGATTAATCAGTCTGCTGATGAACTCAGATGCATTTTAAACTGATGACCTCACATGCATTTTATTTTTTTATTTTTCTTTTGTTTGGCATAGTCTTACATATTGGAGAAAATTGTTGTTACATATTCATGCACATATGGATATTGAAAATAAGTTATGTCCAGTCCTAGTCTAGGATCTCCCTCCTTTATCCATTCCCCAATCTCATGATTCCTCTGTAATCATTTGTTATAATTGCAAATGAGCATATACATATATATTAATTTTTGAAATTTCTGAGTTTTTCTCCCTGCCTGTGTATAGTTAGGTTTCCCATGGGAGTCAAGTGTTCCCAGTTGTATTGATACATGACCTTATCCCTCCATCCCATCCCAGCCTCCCTCCCTTCTCTTCCCACCTTCATAGTTATGTTTTCCCCAGGTTATGTGAAATTTCAACTTTGGTGAGTTTATTAATTACACTTAGCTAATTTTCATCCTGTCTTAAGTTTTACTCTAGCTTCCTCATATGAGAGAAAACATTTGGCCCTTAATTCTCTGTGTTTATGATATTTCACTCAGCGTAGTTTTTTCCATTTCCATCCATTTGGCTGCAAATGCCATAATATCATTCTCTCCAACAGCAGAGTAGAACTCCATTGTAAATATATACCATAGTTTTTAATCCATTCACCTGGGAGGGACATCTAAGTTGGGTCCATAATTTAGCTATTGTCAACTGAGCTGCTATAAACATTGATGTAGCTGTGTCTCTGTAGTTTGCAAATTCTAGCACTTTTGGGAAAATACCCAAAAGTGAGATATCTAGGTCATAAGGTAGTTTCATTCCTAGTTTTTGGGGGAGTCTCTACACTGATTTCCAGAGTGTCTGTACAAGTTTTCAATCCCACCAATAGTGTGTTAGAGTTTCTATCTCCCCACAACCCCTCCCAGCATCTGTTCTTGTTCATGTTATTCATTTTTGCCACTCGAACTAGGGTGAAGTGGAATCTCAGAGAAGTTTTACTTGTATTTCTCTGATTATTAGTGATGTAGAACATTCTCTCATATATTTATTGGCTTTGTGGACTTCCTCTCTTGAGAAGTTTCTGCTTATTTCCCTAGCCCATTTATTGATTGAATTATTTGTTTTTTGTTAAGTGTTTTGAGTTCTTTATATATTTTAGATATTAGTCTGGTGTCAGAAGTGTAGCAGACAATAATTTTCTCCCATTCTGTAGGTTCTCTCTTGACACTCTTGACTACTTCTTTAGCTATGCCGTTACTTCTTTAGTTTAATGGCATCCCACTCATTTATTCTTGGCTTTAATTCTTTCAGTATGAAAGCCTTGTAAAGGAAGGAGATGCCTACACTGATGTGGTAGAGTTTGATCCCATTTTTCCTCCTAGCAATTGTATAGTTGCTGGTTTAAATACTAATTCTTTCATTCATTTCAATTTGATTTTTGTTCAGGGTGAGAGAGAAGTATCTAATTTCAGTTGTCCGCCTATGTCTGTCCAGTTCATCCAGCACAGTTTGTTGGATAGGCTATCTTTCCTCCTTGCTATATTTTGCCCCCTTTGTCAAATATCAGATAGATAAAGACTTGTGGATTTGTATCATTCTCTTCTATTCTGTTCTATTGGACTTCATGTCTGATTTGATACCAATGCCACACTGTTTTTGTTACTATCGCCTTTTAGTATATTTTCAGGTCAGGTATTATGATACCTTTGTTTCATCTTTCTTGCTTAATAATATTTTGGCTATTCTGGGTTTCTTGTTATTCCAAATGAATTTGAGAATTGCTTTTTCTATATTTACAAAGAATGTCATTGGTATCTTGATGGGATTGTATTGAATCTGTACAGGGCTTTTGGCAGAATGGCCATTTTAATTGTATTGATTCTGCCTAACCAAGAACATGGAATATTTTTCCATCTTCTCAGGTATTATTCAATTTCTTTTTGTAATGTTCAGTAGTTTTCAGTGTACAGATCTTTTATATCCTTTGCTAAATTAAGGCACAAGTTTTTATTCTTTTTGAAGTTATCATGAATGGGACAGATTTCCTGATCTCTCTCCAGCACAATTGCTGCTGGAGTATAAGAAAGCTACTAATTTATGAGTGTTGATTTTGTAACCAGCCACTTTGCTAAATTCCTTTATAAGCTGTAGAAGTCTTCTGATTGAGCTTTTGGGGGCTGCGAGATATAGGATCATGTCATCAGCAAATAGAGATAGCTTGATTTCCTCTTTTCCAATTGAAATAATAGGAAAATTATTTGAGTAAGAGTGGTGATAGTGAACCACCTTGTTTTGTATCCTAATTTAATGTGAATGTTTTCAGTCTTTCTCCATTAAGTATAATATTATCTATGTGTTTGTTATAAATGGCTCTTACAAAATTAAAGTATGTTTCTTTATTACCTGTCTTCTGAGAGTTTTGAGAATAAATGGGTGTCAAATTTTATCAAAGGCTTTTTCTTCATGAATTGAAATGATCAAATGTTCTATGTCTTTAATTCTGTTTATTTGTTGAATCACATTTATTGATTTGCATATGTTGTACCAACCCTGCATTCCTGGAATCTTTATGATTAGTTTTTGGATGCGGTTTGCTAGAATTTTATTAAGGATTTTTGCATCCATGTTCATCAGGGAAATTGGTCTGTAGCTTTCTTTTCTTGATGTATCTTTTTTGGGTTTTGGCATTAGGGTTATATTTGCCTCATAAAAAAGTATTTGGGAGGGTTCCATCCCTTTCAATGTCATGGAATAGCTTACTAAGGAGAAGTGTTAATTCCTTTGTAAAGGTCTGGTTGAACTCTGCTGAGAATCCATCAGGTCCTGGGCTTTTCTTTTTTAAAGGACATTGATTGCTGTTTCAATTTAACTAACTGAGATTGGTTTGTTAAGATTTCAAATGTCTTTCTGTGTTAATTTGGGAATGTCATATGTGGGTAGGTATTTGTTTATGTCTTCCAAATTATCAAACATGGAAAAATATAGTTTTTCTTAATAAATTCTAAAAATCCTCTGTATTTCAGTTAAGCCAGTGGTGATAGCTCCATTTTTATTTTTTACTTTTTTTATTTGCTTCACTTCATTCTTCCTTTTAGTGAGGTTGGCTAAGGGTCTGTCAATTTTATTTATTTTTTCAAAGAATCTACTGTTTGTTTTATTGATTCTTTGTATTTTGTTGTTGTTGTTCTCAATTTCATTGATTTTGGCTCTGATCTTGGTTATTTTCTGCCTTCTGTTGGATTTGGTATTGTATTGTTACTCTTTTTGTAGGGATTTGATTTGGAGTACAAGTTTATTTGGCCTATCTCCTGATTTTTGATAAAGGCACTCAGTGCTATAAATTTGCCCCTTAAGAATGATTTCATACTGTCCCAGAGATTTCTATGTGGTGTATCATCATTCTCATTCATTTCCAAGAATTTCTTGATTTCTGTTCTCAATTCATCTTTGATCCCTTCTTCATTTTAGAGGGTATTATTCAATTTCCAAAGCAACTTTGTGTTGCTTTTCTTGCTGTTAATTGCTAAGATCTTTCCTTTGTTGTGCAACAGGATACATGGGATTATATCAACTTTTTTTGTATTGGTAAGATTAGCTTTGTGGACTAGGCTATCATCTATTTGGGAGAAGGCTCCATGAGCTGCAGAGAAGGTAAACTCAGCTAATTTGGGATGGAATATTCTGTAAATGTCTGCTAAGTCCAATTGATTCATAGAGTTGTTGAGGCTAGAGATACCTTTCTTGATTTTTTGCCTTGATGATCTGTCTATTGTTGATAGTGATGTATTAAAATGTCCCAGTATTATTGTGTTGAAATTGATAAGTGGTTTAATGTTCTTGAGTACATTTTCCACATATTTGAAGGGGTTATAATTAGGGGCATACATGTTAACTATTGTTATATATCTTCTTGATGTACTGATCCTTTCACTGTGATATAGTGACCTTCTTTATCCTTTCTGACTAATTTATGGTCAAAATTTACTCTGTCAGATATAAGGATCACAATACTGGCTTGCTTTCTTAGGCCATATGCCTGGTAGTTTTTTTCCCAACCTTTTACCTTCAATCTGTGTCTTTTTGACTGTGAAGTGTGTCAACTATAAGTAGCACATTGTTGGATTTTTTAAAATCTATTCTGCTAATCTGTGTCTTTTGATTGGGATATTGAGTCCATTCATGATCTGTGTTAGAATAGATATGTGATTCTTGGTCCCTAACACTATGACCTTTGCTGTATTTTGTGCCATGATCTTAGCAATCCACAGTAAAAATCATAACTGAAAACACACATATTCATGGAGATTGAATAATACCCTATTAAATGAAGAATGGATCCAAGAAGACATGAGAACTGAAATAAAAAAATTCTCGGAAGAGAATGAAAATGAAGACACAACATATTGAAAACTCTGGGACAGCATGAAAGCATTCCTAAAGGAAAAATTTATAGCACTGAGTGCCCACATTAAAAATGAAGAGAAGTCCCAAATAAATAAGCTTATGCTCCATCTCAAAGACTTTTAAAAGGAAGAACAATTTAACCCCAATGCCAGCAGAAGACAGGAAATAATCAAGATCAGAGCTGAAATCAATGAAATTGAGAAAAAAAAACAATAAAAAGAATTGATGAAACTAAGAGCTGGTACTTTTAAAAAAATAAATAAGATAGATAGAGCCCTAGCCAATCTCACTAAAGCAAGGAGAGAAATTAAGCCAAACAATAAAATCTCCAATGAAAAGGGAGCAATCACCACAGACCCCATGGAAATCCAACTAATTATATGATCATATTTTGAAAATCTATACTACTCCAAATTAGATAATATGGAATAAATGGACACATTTCTAGACATGTACAACATCCCTAAATTGAAACGGGTTGATATTGAATTCCTAAGTAGCCCAATAAGAGGCACTGAAATCCAAATTGCAATCAAAAGTCTACCAGAGAAGAAAAGCCCAGAACCTGATGGCTTCCCCACTGATTTTTACTTTTGAGGAAGAACTAACACATCTCCTTATTAAGTTATTTCAAGTAATTGAAAAGGAGGGAACTCTCCCAAACACTTTTTTTTATGAAGCAACCATAACACTGATACCAAAAACCTAACAAGGATACAACAAAAAAGAAAACGACAGACCAATTTCCCTGATGAACCTGGACACAAAAATCCTTTAAAAAGTTCTAGAAAACTACATTTATCAAGAAGATAATCTATAATGATCAAGTGAGATTCATTTCAGGTATGTGGGGCTGGTTCAAAATATGCAAAATAATTAATGTAATTCTTCCCTTAAACAGAATTAAGGACAAAAAACATATAATCATTTCAATTGATGCAGAAAAGGCTTTCGATAAAATTCAGCACAATTTTATTCTCAAAACTCTAGAGAAGATAGAGATCAAAGGAACTTTTCTAAACTATGTAAAAGCTATATATGCTAAACCCTCAGCTAGTATAATACTAAACAGAGAAAACCTGAAAGCATTTCCACTAAACTCAGGAACAAGACAAGGCTGTCCACTCTCACCACTTTTATTCAATATTGTTCTTGAGATGCTAGCTGGAGCAATAAAGCAAGAGAGAAGGAAATAAAAGGGATAATAAAAGGAAGAGAAGAAGTCAAACTCTTCCATTTTGCTAAAGATATGATCCTGTATATGGAAGGTACAAAAACTCCAACAGTAAACCACTTGAACTTATAAACAGATTTAGCAAAGTAGCAGGCTGCAAGAACGATACTGATAAATCAATAGCTTTCCTATACAAAAACAATAATAGGGCAGAAGAAGAAATTAGGAAATCAGTCCCATTCTCAATATCCTCGAAAATAATAAAATACTTGGGAATTACCTAACATGGGAAGACAAAGACCTCTACAATGAAAATTATCAGATTGAAGAATGAAATCCAAGATTTACCTGAGAAGATGGAAAGATGTTTCATGCTCTTGCTTAGGCAGAATTAATATAATAAAAATGGCCATTCTGCCAAAAGCTCTATATAGATTCAATGCAATCCCCATCAAGATACCAATGTAATTTTGTACAGATATAGAAAAAGCAATTCTCAAATTCATTTGGAACAATAAGAAACCCAAAATAGACAAAACATTACTAAGCAAGAAAGATGAAACAGGTAATTTTGATCTACTAGATCTAAAAATATGCTATAGAGCTGTAGTAACAAAGATAGAATGGTACTAGTATCAAGATAGAAATGAAGACCAATGGAATAGAAGACCTTGAAACAAATCTACAAATCTTTAAGCATATGATTTTTGACAAAGAGGGACAAAGAGACAGCCTATTCAACAAATGGTGCTGAACAAACTGGACAGCCACTTGCAGAAAGTTGAAACTAGCCCCTTAACTTTCACCTGGCATGAAAATCAAATCAAAATGGATCAAGGAGCTAGGAATTAAACCAGCTATCTTTCAACTGCTGGAAGACAAATTAGGTGCAACACTCCAGCATTTGGAAGTAGGCAAAGACTTTCTCAACATGTCTCCTAAAGTAAAGTAAAAAAATCAATGAATAGGATGTCATAAAGGTAAAAATCTTTTGCACTACCAAGGAAATGATCAAAATTATCAAGAGACTACCTACAGAATTGGAGAGAACCATGACCTGTGATTCTTCTGACAGGGGACTCATATCCAGAATCTACACAATCCTCAAAAATCTCAACCTCAAAAATACTAATAACACAATCAATAAATGGGCCAAAGAGCTAAATAGACATTTCTCAATAAAGGACATTGAACAAGCCAATGAATACATGAGAAAGTGCTCTAAATCACTAGTAATCAGAGAAATGCAAATCAAAACTACATTAAGATTTCACCTTACTCAAGTCAGATTGGGAAAAATGAAGAAAATAAACAATAATAGATGCTGGAGGGGTTGTGGAGAGATAGGTGTACTAGCACACTGTTGGTGGAACTGCAGACTGGTACAGCTCCTCTGGAAAGCAGTATGGAGAATCTTCAAAAAATTAGGGGTGAACCCACCATATGA
>PVKS010015422.1:0-45982 GCA_004027875.1 Aplodontia rufa | reverse complement strand
AGGGAGGGGGAGAGGAGGGAAGGGGAGAGGAAGGGTGAGGGAAGTAGGGAGGGAGGGGAAGAGGAGGGAAAAAGAAGGGGAGAGGAGGGAGGGAGAGAGGAGGGGTGAAGGAGGAGGAGGGCAGGAGTGAGGGGGAGAGAGCGCGCTGCTGTCTGATCAGCAGATTAATGCACCGATTAGGTTAAGGTTCTAACCCAATCATTTTACCTCTAAACTTTCTTGCTTTGTCTTACACATGAGTTTTGGGGGGATACCTCATCTAAAGCATAACTGCTAATATGTTTTCTTTTTTTCTATTTTTAACTGTAAAGAATTTGGAGGGTTTCAGTATCATCAGTGTCTTAAGTCCCTTTTCATATACATGGAATCAGGAAATGCCAGGCAGCGCCGGAGAACGGTTAGCCCTTTGACAGACCATCTTCTGCTTTAGGAGTTCCTCTGGGAGTTGATGACTCTGGAGGGAAATCCTTTTCTCTGTCATCAGTTGGGTCTTCTAAATTGACTTAATAGTAGAATAATATATATTTTATTATGAAGTCCTCATAGTCTTATTGAAGTATAAAACGCCATCAAACTTTAAAGTCCTGTGTCAATTTGCTTCCATAAATGAGTACTTGAAAATGACTTCCAAGTGACTAGACATGCTGTGATAGATGCAGCTTTTATAAATTTCACCCAAAGCAAAAAATGAGAAAAATCCTAGTTAGCATTAGTTTTGCATTTATTAAATGTTTATATCAGCCTGTTGGGGAAGCATGTTACCAGCCTGGCTTGGTGGGGTGGATGAGCTTTGTCTTGAGAAGTTTTGTTTACTTACTCTGCATGTTCAAATATGCCCGTCATTTACCCGATTCTCAAACACATGCACATATTTGGTAATTTGCGGCTGTTACTGAATTGAACTCATGGTGGTGGACAAGCCAGATAGGAGTAAAACATGGGTTATTCCTCTTTGTGTCCCTGGAGTTTAGTACTGTCCCTGCTTCTGTTTGTTGAATTGAATTGAACATGTTAGATAGTTTTCTTGGGTAATGAGTTTCTCTCTTTTAGGTTACTAAATTTAATTTTTTAATTTAACCATTTGAAATGTGTAGTTGTCTGATAGTAATGGCATTTGAATTTGCAGTTTACAAAACCTGCTTATCAAGGAACCCAGAGATAAAATCTGATGGGGGCAGGCTAGGAGAGGCTTTGGATGTCACTGAGGGACTACAGTGGCAGGTGACTCCCTCAAGTTTCCAGGACTGAGTGGTTCCGAGTCTAATGCATTCTCCTCCAAATAGGATGAAGTGCCTCTCTCCAGTCCTTGTTTAGAAATGGATTTTTATTTGTTCCAGGCTGCCCTTGAAGTATGCAGAGCATTTTTACAGGAAGATAAAGGTGAAGGAGTCATTCTGGTGACAGATCCTCCTTTTGGTGGCTTGGTTGAACCTCTGGCTGTTACTTTCAAGAAGTTAATTGCTATGTGGAAAGAAGGTCAAAGCCAAGGTGTGTGATTTTTTTTACTGACTGCATAATAAACACGTATCACTTTCTGTCAGATTTTAGCCAAGCTCACTGAATTGGAGCACTGATAGAAAATGCATGTCTTGGGCTCTTCTCTTTTTAAAAACAGGGTTATTTGATGATGGGGCAAACTTCATTATATATTTTGTATTATTATAATCATTTGCTTATAAAATGGCTTTTGGTAAAATACTTGATTTTGGGGCTGAAACGGTTGCTCAGCAGTTTCGATGTTTCCCTCACATGCACAGGGACATGGGTTCAAACCCCAGCACCACAAACACAACAAAGTGTTGGAGCAATGAAAGCCACATGAAAAACTAAATAAAATTGATTCTCTCTCGCTCTCCCTCTCACTGTTCCTCTCTCTAAAAAAAAAAAAACAAAAAACCAAAACAAAACAAAAAACCAAACTTGGTTTAGTGGGCATATGGAACCTTGGGAAGAACATCAGTGACTTGTCATTTGTTCAGTAAACATTTACTGAGGTGTTTCTGTGTGCCACGAGCTACTTAGGAATACATTAGTGAATGAAACAGATATACCCCTTCCCCACAGCCTTCCCCTCCCTGCCTCAAAGTGTTGCTCAGAACTATAAGAGGCCACCCGCCCACATGCCCAGAGCTCTGAACTTTGCTGAGAGATGTGTGGGTAGGACATTCAGTAGGCTGGTAGTGGTGATTGGTGACAGATTCCCTTACCTAGAGGTGGGTTAATGACTGGGGATAATTATTCAGTTTAGAGTTTTATATAATTCTCTAATTAGTTGGTATACTCATTTGTTTAAGGTACAACTTCTAGTTTGTGTTTTGATAAACATAAGAGAGGAGTTGTGCGATCAAGCATCTCCATTAGTTGTGCTACCCAAGTGTTGTGTTTTGGGGACATATACCACTTATATTGTTAAGTATTTCAGTATTTTCTGTTCTTAAGATCATTAATCAGAATGGATAAAATCACTGTTTTTAGAGATAAAAGAAGATTTCGTCACCTTTTGGGAAAGGCCGAGTTGTAAATGGCACTGTGGTAAGCCTTCTCTTTAGGAATACAGGATATAAACGTATCGTATGATTGAAATTTCTACCAGTACCGGAAGTTTTTAATTGAAGTGGTTTGTTTTGTTTTTCTTTAGTGTCAGTCTCGTTCTCTTTTCCTTTCTTATTTTTATTTTTGTGGTGCATTAGGTGGCGTTTGCAAGCAGCTGCCCGTTTTCTGGATTTTCCCTTACTTTTTTGAGTCCCGAATCTGTCAATTTTTCCCCAGCTTTCGCATGCTGGATTACCAGGTATAGTAAATATTCTGTTTTCTGGAATGGTTGGGGAACAGATATTCTGCTTAAATAAATATTCTGACAAGACTCTCCATTGATTTTAGTAAATTCAAATATTTTGAGCTGTGTCATACATGAAAATTATTACCATACACAGTTTAGTGCTGTGGTGCCTAATGGCTTGTTAAAAATATAGAGTTTTGAGAAAAAAAATACATATATATTTCTGAGCACCAAAGGAAACCTACCAAATCAAAATTAGAAGATAAAGTCCCAAGAAAAATATTTTCCCATGTGTCCCAGTTAACCCTAACCAACATTGGTAGGAACGTTTGTTTTCCCTGATGGGAGGTTACTGGGGAGTAAACTGCCTTTTCTGTTTGGTGGGATGCCACCTGTCTTGGGTGTCAGGAACTCTGAAGAAGGGGCGTGCCCAGATTGTGGGGTGTCAGGGGCGGCAGCTGCTGGTGAGCAGTCATCCTGCCTCACAGGATGAGAATAGAGGCCAAGGTCCCCTGAGCTCTACCCTGTCCCTCACGTTGTTTGCTTCCTTGGGCTCTGAGGTCCATCTGTTGTCACCGTTGCTCTGTGTGGTCACCTAGTAGGCTGCTTCCTCCTCTTGTATGCCATTTTTCTCTGTTTTTGAATAATAGCCCCAATTACAGTTTTTCAGGTCCGGAATTTTCAGTGTCTTCACTAACTGTTGTGAGTTACCGCTTGTTCTGCCCTCTCTTACTGTGAAGACATGTGCCTTTATGAAAATGATTTTGCAGTTCGGAAAGAAACAGTGTTCCCACAAATAATTCCACTCTAATCAACAAGTATCATAATTTCCAAGTATTGGCTTCCATTCTTTTCTTTTTTGGTACCAGGGATTGAGCCCAGGGGTGCTTAACCACTAAGCCACATACATCCCCAGTCCTTTTTATTTTTTATTTTGAGACAGGGTCTCACTAAGTTGCTTAGGGCCTCACTAGGTTATTGAGGCTGGCTTTGAACTTGTGATCCTCCTGCCTCAGCCTCCCAAGTTGTTGGGATTATGGGCATGTGCCACCACTCCTGGCCCATTCATTTTTAAAAGCACTTTTTACATATTTGTAATCATAGAAGATAATTTTGAATTCTTTCTTCTCTATGTTTTATGTAAATGTACATTTTTAAAGTTAGCTACATTGTCTTTATGCTTTTAATAACTTTAAATTAATTAACAGGCTATGTTATTATTCCCTTCTTTTTGGACTGCAGGTTGCTTCTACCTTTAATATTATAATACTGCCATAAACAAATTTTGTTCAGGTAATTTTTTCCAGTTTTTATATAACTTCTTTGAAATAGATTTCCAAAACTGAGTTTACCTTCTCAAATTTAATGGGCATTTTTTTATGGCTATCTGAGCCATTCTTATTAACAGGTTCCTTTCCAACAGTGTGTAGCGTAAGCCATTTTAACCTTGAGTCTGCTTCAGGCAAGAACTCTATCAAAATTCACCTTAAAGCTGTTTACTTTCTCTTAGGGCATCCAGCTTTCTGGTTTTGCGTGAGTTTCTGCTCCAAGAGTTGGCTTTTGCAGTACAGCAACAGCTGGCGCACCCTGAAGATGTTAACTAAGTAGCTGCTTCCAGCTTCCAGCAGCACCTGCTGCCTCTGGCAGGAAGCCACTGTGTAGAGCGGTGCTTGGCACATAGTAGGTGCCCCTGTATGAGATGGACAGTTGAAGAAAGCATGCACTGTGGACTTGAAAGGAGTTGGGTGTGAATCCTGGACCAGCTACTTACTTAACTTCTCTCAAGCTCTTCTTGCCTGTCAAGTGAGTTTACTAATAGTGACATTTCATGAGATGGTGCGTGGGAAGCTGAAGCCCAGTCCCCAGCACACTGCAAGGGTGGGGCGAGGCTGTTGCTGTCAGCATAGTCATTCGGATAGTCCCAAGGTCGGGGAGCAGAACTCTTTCTCTGGGCCTGTTTTGCTTGAGATCAGAGCATTAAAATTGATCAAGACCAGGTTCTTCAGAAGATTGTTGCATCCACATTTGGAGAAACGTTCTCACTACGGACAAGAGTGTGAAATAGCGAGAGGGCTAAACAAGGCGGATCCTCAGCACAGTGGCTGGGAGGTTCGCGTGGTGTAACCACGTGTGCTGCTTGCTTGGTCAGCCTGTGTTACTAGGGGAGACCTTGAGGAGATGTCAGGGTGATTTTGAGGAATAGTTGCAAGGCCCAAGCTTATTAGAAATAATTTAAAAATTCAGTGTGTTGAAGAAAAAAGGTTCTGGTGAGCCAGCCACAGTGGCGCATGCCTGTAATCCCAGCGACTCAGGAGGCTGAGACGGAAGGATCTCAGTTCTGGGTTAGTCTGGGCAAATTAGCAAGACCCTGTCTCAGAAAGTAAAAACAGCTGGGGATGTAGCTCAGGGATAGAGTGCTCCTGGGTTCAAGGCCACTCGTGCACACGCTTGAGTGCATGCGTGCAAGCTCTCACACACAGGTTTAAGTATGTGTGTCTCTCAGTGAAAAATTGTTTATTTGGTTTTTATTTTAGTAAAGAGAAAGCAACTTTTTTTCTTTTTTAAAGAGAAGGTCAGTGAGAAAGAGAAAGAGAGAAACAACTTTATTTAGTTTTTATCTGGCCTTTGTTGCTCCAACATTCAGTTGTGTATGTGGTGCTGGGATTTGAACTGGGGTCTTGCGCATGCCAGACAAGCACTGTAAGTGCTGAGCCGCTGCCCCAGCCCCCGCCCCGGTGATTTCTCTTTTTGGAAGCGTCTCTGGACCTACTGTTGTTGTTGTTTCATTTCTGAGCCTTTTGCTTTCTTCCTTTCTTTTGTTACTGTAACTTCATTTTCTGGTACTTTTTTTCTTTAATATTAGCCATCTTCAAATGAAAAATTTGGAAGTCTCCTCTTCCTCATAGATCTTTTCCCATAGATCTTGGTTAGACATTTTTCTGACATCTCTGAAGATAATTATAAGCCCCCAAACCACAGTGCAGTTAAAAAATCAAAATCACTGAATCTCTTTTTTAGAAATACTTTTCAGATAGTAAGAGGAAGGCGGAATTGCTACGAATCTTCATAAAAAATAAATTATGTAGACTCATGCTAAAGCACTTGATAAGTGCAAAGTAAAGTAGTTATTAAATACCTAGAAAACCAGGATTTTTTGTTTAGGACAGATTAGAAAGGCAGGATGTGAAAATGTAAAGAATTTTGATTTAAAGTTAGAAAATGTTTGAGTCTTAACACTATCGTTTAGAGGCTGTTTAATCTTGGGGGAAGTCATTTGATTTTCCCAGGTTCCTGTTTCCTTACCTGTAAAATGAAATGATTGAGCCAGGGACAGTGGCACCACTCTTGGCTATGCAGGAGGATCACAAGTTTTGAGGTTAGCCTCAGCAACTTAGCAAGACTCTTTCAAAATAAAAATAGAAAATAAGAAGGGAGGGGGATGCAGCTTAGTGTTAGAATGCCCCTGGGTTAAATCCCCAGTACAGGGAGGAGGGGGGAGTCATGGCAAGGGGGAAATAGATTGAATCAGAAAAGGGGTGGTAAATGAGTTTCACGTTTAGTGCTAAACATGGGAAGTGGTAGTGACTTTCTGGAGAATTTGTTGAGAACATCAGGCACACACTGCACAGCAATATGATTCATCAATGATGTCTGCCGTGGGCTCGGGAGTCAGGTGTTCATGTCCTGTAGTTACCACGTCTGAATTCAGTGTTCTCACATCCTTCCTCCTTGAACATTCTGTTCTCTCTTATTTCTGTTTAGCCTGGGACACTTACGTGGTGTGTTAAAAGGTAGAGGTGTTTGCTTTTGTCAAAGCTGTTTGTAAAATCAGCCTGTGTGGAAAACTTTTTCAGTGTTAGTTTCACAGTCAGAAAAGAAACTCTTTTGATGGGAATTTCTGGGAAATTGTTGCGTATTAAGATGGCAGTCAAAACTGTTGAAACTCAATGTATAATAAACGTTTAGCGAGTTTGGAGAGAAAAGAGGTACCTAGGAATTTTAAAAGGTTACAGAGGATACGGGGTTATATGGCTGGAAGATTTACTGCTGGGTAGAAGCTAGTTGATGAGCCGGATTGCATTTGAGATGTTTGGTGCTACTAAAGTTAAAAGAACAGTCCTTAGGGTGTTGTGGGCATGCTTGTATCATATCTTATTTAATCTTTGTGCCTGGCATAATCCTGGAACATAGTAGGTATGAAACAAATGTTTATTGACTTTAATGCCTTAGTTCTCCATGTCATCACTTTTAGTCTCATGTTACAGAAGATATTCATGTGTAGATCGAAATAAAAGTTAGGAATTGCAGAGATTTTGTGCTTTCCCTCATTTCTATACAATACTTCATCACATTAATCAGTTCTGTGGGAGAAATTTTCTATTTGAAATGCCTCTCATCATCATCGTGAGTGAAATGTCAGGGATGATGATGGGAAAATGGTGTATCAGCTCCACCACTAGCGATGCGCAATTTGCAAAATTGTGTTTGCTTTACAGCACTTCCACAGGAGGTTTATTTGTGTGGATGAAGCTATGAAATATGGATGTATGTTAGAGGTACATTAATTTGCTCTAGCAGCATGCATTTTACATACCATATGTTTATAGTTAATTAGCACAACAAACCCGCATTTAAAAATAATAATAATCTCAATTAGGTTATGCAAAATCAAGCAATCAGCCTCCTTCCTGACACATACATTCTCTGACTCCTTGGGTACCCATAAAGAAATTGTTCTTTTTTTCTCTCTCTTGCATCTGCTATGTATATTGCATAGACTAGTCCATGTACTAGAAACCTTTCTATATTTTTATTTTCCAGCATTTGAAAATCTTCATAAGATTTTCAGAATTGTTTTCTTATGACATTCATAAATTTGTGTTCAAAATATCTTTGTTGAATTTAAATAGGGAACCGTATATTCAGATATACAGTGGAGTGCATTAGGGGGAAATTGTGAATCTAAATCATTTTAAAAGATTCAAAAACCACTTAATTTTGAAGTAAAAGTATTTTTGTATCTTAAACTCTAATAGGTAACATATATTCAGAGAATTTTGAAAGTTGGAAAGAAACAGAGGTGAGCTGGGCTGACTTCTCAGTGTAATGATCCCCTCTGCCAAATTCACGTCGCGCAGTCATCTAGCTTCACTTGAACGCTTTCAGCGAGCAGAGTCCTATAGCCTTACAAGGCAACTCAATTTATTTAATAGCTCTAATCGTTAGAAAATTTTCTCATATTGAAGATAAAATATGCTCTTATTAACTTCTGACCATTGGTCCTCATTCTGTTCTCTGAGGCAATAAAGGATAAGTCTAATTTCTATTCCATATGATGCCCCTTCAGTTATAAAATGGCTGTCAGTCTCTCCCAGTGTTCTCTTTTCTGAATAAATACCCCCAATTTGTTAAACTGTAAATCTGATTCATTCCCATTATTTTCAACAGAAACGAGTCCGTTTTATCAATGTCTGTCTTAACATGTAATGACTGAACGCAGGGCGTCAAATGTGGTGTCACCTGTTACTTCCCTTCTTGGGATATTATGCTACGTGGAGGCCACCTGTGAGCCTGTGGCTTCTGCGGACTCGGAGTGCTGACAGTCAGCCAGAAACCCTTGGGGGTTTTCACATCATCCTTGGGACTCCATATCCTACATATGATGTCCCCCACTACTGAAGCTTGTTATGAGCCTTCCTAAATGTGTTCAGCTGTAAATTTGGTAGACATTGGCTTTAAACTAGGCAAGGCCATAGAGCCAATGTGCCATCAAAGCCCTCCTTTTCCGTTGTTGTCGATTCCTTATATTTTATGATTAAATAGCCATTCGCACACCAGATCTGTTTTACATTCTTACGTGTATTCTTGTTCAGAATTGAAGCGAATCATTATACCTTATTTGAAAGTTAGAACACACCTATATTGAGCTTATAAAAATCTCACAGTACTCTTGTGAATAATGCAAAGCCGTGCTTCTCCAACTTGAGTGTGCCAGGGAGACTTTGAAACAGACTGCTAGGCTCTACTCCCAACACCTCTGACTTGTTAGGTTCTCGGTGGGGTGAGAATTTGCATCTTTAATAAGATCCCAGTGACAAGTGATCCATTTTGAGAATAACTGATCTAAAGAAAGATGGATTGAGTGGCCACGTGGATTCACAAACCAGATTGAGAGCATGTGTGGATAACAGACTGGAGTAGGAGACAGACTTAGGAAACTAATAGAAAGCATGCTTGTTGACTGCAGTTTACTTTTAAGATAATCTGAAGCTGCCAGGTGAGTTAGATCTTGGGAAGAGAGGTACATGTTTGAAATAGTCTTTGTGGGGAAAACGCCTGTAGTTGTGGACCCTACTCCTCATCTGTACCTTTCTACCTTATGCCAGGCACTAGATTAAGTGTTTTATGTACATAATCCCAGTTAACCTTCACAGTAACTTTAAGGTAGGAATCAGAAACCTCCTTTTACAGATGGACACTGTGTAAGCTTACCTAAGGACACATAGTAAGTAGGTGGAAGAGCCACTGTCTGACCCCTAAATCTGCCTGTGGAGGTCACATAGAGGCCACCCTGCAACTTGGTGAACTAAAAGCTGACATCTAGCCAACTTACACACAAGAAAGCAGATGAAGCGAGCAGTGAAGCTAGCATACATCTTTGAAGGTAGAGATTTTTAAGGCCAGAAGCTAAATTCTTAATTATGTAATAGACTTAATTAAGTGGTAGTCTGTTGTGTTGGACAAAATATTAGAGTTGTTCCTTTAATATTAAATAACATGAATTTGTCATAACAGATTTTACTTTTTTATGGTGAAATTCTACTGCCATACACGCCTCTCTGGGGCTGTTAATAAGTAAACTCTTGCTTTTTAAGAATTTCTTACTAAATACTTTGGTTTAACCTGTATCATGGCATCAGCTTGTTTATTGGTTTAAAAAGCTTAGTAAATGGTTGGCTCGTTTGGGTAAATTTTCTTTTTGCCTTAATTTTTTCAACTTTGTAGGTAGATTATGATAATCATGCACTTTATAAGCATGGGAAGACAGGTCGGAGACAGTCTCCTGTACGTATTTTTACCAACATTCCACCCAACAAAATAATCCTTCCTACCGAAGAAGGGTACAGGTAAGATCAAAGAAGGGTTTTAATACTCACAAGTCACTGAAAATACAGTGTAACTAAAATAGTAAAGTGCTTTCAGTATTGAGTCATTTCCTCTGTTATTTTAAAATCTGGTCCATAATTTCATTCTGATTACCTCCAAGTTTTGGAGCAAGTGCTTTGTGAGCTTTTATCTACTCTGGGAATCAATGATATGTAGCTGTTTTATTTCTCTTTAGATTTTGCCCTCTGTGTCAACGGTATGTTTCTCTGGAGAACCAGCACTGTGAGCACTGTGATTCTTGCACATCCAAGGTATAGTTTTGTTATATAATGCATTTTTTCCCTAAATCTTACTTAGTCCAGGACTTTAAAAAAATCTTTTAAAATTTTTATTATTACTTTTAATTTATTTTATAAGAGAGGGGGGGATGGTGAGAGAGAATCAATTTAATTTAGTTTTTCATGTGGTCTTGGTTGCTCTGACGCTTCACTGTGTGTTCGGTGCTGGAGCATGAACCCATGTCCTCACGCACGCCAGGGAAGCACCGCAACCACAGAGCCACCACTCTAGCCCGGGTCCAGGACTTTTTAAACTGGTTAATTATAATCACACATAACAGTGGAATTCATTATGTCTTATTCATTTTACATGCACATGATTTGCTCACACTCCTTCCCCAGGACCTTCCCTTTCCCTCTGTCCTTCCTCCCTGCTCCACTTGCTACACTCTGCTGATCTCTCTTCCGTCATTGTTATTTTATTGTACATCGTCATGATGTATACAGGTGGAATTCATTGTGATGTCTTTGTACATGGACTAACATAATTTGGTAGATTTCATTTCCAGTTCTTCCCCTTCTCTCTCACTGGATTCCCTTCCTCTCTTCTGTTGATCTTCCTTCTATTTTTAATTACTTTTTTATTTCTCTTCCTCCTATGAGAGAAAACATTTGACCCTTGACTTTTTGAGACTGGCTTATTTCACTTGGCACAGTGTTCTACAGTTCCAACCATTTACCAGCAAATAAAATAATTTCATTCTTGGTGACAGTAAAGCTCCATTTTGTACGTACACTACATTTTCTTCATGTGTTTGTCTGTTTATGTGTACCCGGGCTGCTTCCATAACTTGACCAATGAATTGTGCTGTTATAAACATTGATATGCATGCATCACTGTAGCGTGCTGGTTTTAGGTCTTTTGTGCATATATGCTAAGCAGAGGGACGGCTGGATCATATAGTGTATTTGTGGAATCTTCATACTGCTTTCCAGAATGGTTTTTACTGATTTGCAGTCCCACCAGCAATGTATGAGTGTACATTTTTCCCTCACGTTCTTGCCAGCTAGATATAATACAGTAGTACTTTTTTTCTTTTCTTTTCTTTTTTTTTTTTTTAGAGAGAGAGAATCAGTTTTATTTAGTTTTTCATGTGGCTTTCATTGCTCCGACACTTCGTTGCGTACGTGGTGCTGGGGTTCAAACCCGCGTCCCTGAATATGCCAGGCAAATGCCGTAACTGCTGAGCCACCACTCCAGCCTCACTTTATTTCTAATTATAAAGTACTACAGGCTTTAAAAGTACTTGATAGCCTTCATCATCATCAATAGTTACCTGAATTCATTTTCATATGGTACTGTATGACTGCTAAAATTAGAAGTGTTTCAAATAAGCCACTAAATGAGTATTAAATTTGTGTGCCTTTTGAGGGCAAAATTATGATGTTTCTTTTTTTCTTTCTTTCTTTCTTTCTTTCTTTCTTTCTTTTAAAGAGAGAGGGTTATTAAGAGAGAGAGAGAGAAAGCGAGAAACAATTTTATTTAGTTTTTCATGTGGCCTTCGTTGCTCTGAGACTTTGCTGTGTATGTGGTGCTGGGGTTTGAACTCCGGTGCTCATGCATGCAAGGCAAGTGCCGTAACTGTTGAGCCACCCACCGCTCTATGATGTTTCAAATAAGGCATTGAACTATTAGATACCTTCCCTGTTCTGATAAAGTAATAATTAATAAAGTGCAGTGCACCTTTTACATATCAGGCTCTTTTGCAAAAGGTTCACATGGATTAATTCGTTTAATCCTCACAATAGCCTTATGAGGTAGCTACAGTTACTCCCCATTTTCTACTGATCAGGAAGGACTACCAGGGACATGCCTCCTGTTTATTTCTTTTTCTTAATAAACTTAATTTTTTAAATTTATTTTTTGTTAGTGCATTATAGTTGTACATAATGATGCGATTTGTTGTCACATATTCATAGATGCACACAACACAGCAATACCTTTACCTCCTTCCTCCCATCCCATGATCCCTTGCCTCTCTTCTGGGTCCTATATTTTTCCTAAAAAACCCAAGTACAGTGAAATAATTCTTATACCTATGAAGAGCATTTTTCATATACATGACTATAGTATATACAGTGACATACTTATAAATGCTTAGAATGTACCTTGTTTTATCTCAGTTCCAACATTACCCTTTTCCTCCCTTCCTATCATTCCTTGTTATTCTTCAAAATATTTGACAATAGAGTTAAAAATTTACATTTTTGTAAAGGCATGCAGTATAGCTTGTTCAGACGTCTTATGCAGTATCTTGCAACTGTCTCTCACAAATATCAACATATTGCATTTTTGTTCTGTGGTTCTAGTCCATGAGTTTATCTACCTTTCCCCCAAGCATGGTTTAGGTCCAGCCTCCACAAATGAGGGTACACACTTGGTCCTTGACTCTCTGGGTTTGGCTAACTTTGCTCAGCATGATTTCTTCCAATGCCGTTCATTTACCTTCAATAGATGCAATATCATTGTTTCTAATAGCTGAGTAGAACTCCACTGCATGTATAAATCACAGCTTTTGGATCCATTCATACAGTGAGGGGAGCCTGGGTTGGTTCCATAATTTAGCTATTGTAAATTGAGCTGCTATGAACATGGATTTTGCTGTAATGTGCCAATTCTAACTCCTTTGGGAAAATTCCCAGAAGAGGAATAGCTGGGTCATATGGTGGAACCAAACCTAATTTTTTGAGCAGTCTCCACACTGCTTTCCAGAGCAGCTGGACCAGTCTGCAATCCCACCAACAGTGTGCTAGTGTTTCTATCTCCCCACAACCCCTCCAGCATTTGTTATTATTTGTATTCCTCATCTTTGCCAGTCTGACTGGAGTAAGGTGAAATTTTACTGTAATTTTGATTTGCATTTCTCTGATTGCCAGTGGTTTAGAACACTTTCTCATGTATTCATTGGCTTGTTCAATGTCCTCTGTTGAGAAGTTTCTGTTTAGCTCTCTGGTCCATTTATTGATTGGATCGTTTGTGTTTTTGTTATTGAGTTTTTTGAGTTCTTTATAAAGTTCGGATATTAGTCCCATGTCAGAGGGATCACAGGCCATGATTCTCTCTCATTCTGTAGGTTGTCTCTTGACTGCTTTGACTATTTCCTTGGCTGTACAGAAACTTTTTAGTTTAATGGTATCCTACTCATTAATTTTTGACTGTTAATTCTTTCACTTTAGGAGTCTTGTTGAGGAAGTCATTGCCAACTCCTATATGAGGGAGTGTAGGTCCTAATTTTTGTTCTTGCAGTTGTTTGGTAGCTGGCTTAATTCCTAATTTCTTGATCCATTTAGATTTGATTTTTATGCAAGGTGAGAGATATAGATCTAATTTCAGTTTTCTGCAGGTGGCTGTCCAGTTTGTCCAGCACCATTTGTTGAATAGGCTCTCTCTCCTTCATATTATATTTTGACCCCCTTTGTCAAAGATCAGATGTTTAAAGATTTGTGGATTTGTTTCAGAGTCTTCTGTTCCATTGGTCTTCATTCCTATTTTGATACCAGTGTCATGCTGTTTTTAATACTACAGCTCTACAGTATAATTTTTGGTCTGGTATTACAAAACCACCTGTTGCATCTTTCTTGCTTCGAAATGTTTTGGCTATTCTGGGTTTCTTGTTCCAAATGAATTTGAGAATTGCTTTTTCTGTGTCTGTAAAGAGTGACGTTAGAATCTTGATGTGGATTGCATTAAATCTGTGTAGTGCTTTTTTTTTTTTTTTTTTTTTTTTTTTTTAAGAAAGACGGGGCAGTGAGAGAGAGAAACAGAATCAGTTTTTATTTAGTTTTTCACATGGCTTTCATTCCTCTGAGACTTCGTTGTGTACATGGTGCTAGGGTTTTAACTCGCATACTTGTGCATGCCAGGCAAGCGCTGTAACCAGTGAGCCACCGCTCCAGCCCCTGTATAGAGCTTTTGACAAAATGACCATTTTATTATATTAATTCTGCCTAACCAAGAGCATGGAACATCTTTCTGTCTTCTCAGGTCTTCTACAATTTCTGTTTTCAGTGTTCAATAATTGTTCCTTGTAGAGGTCTTTTACTTCTCTTGTTAGATTAATTCCCAAGTATTTTATTCTTTTATAAACTTTATTTTTTAAAAAATAGCTTTAAGGTCACAGAAAAATTGAATAGAAGGCACAGTGATTTCCTACGTTCTTTCTTCCCACCTTCCCATGTGTAATCCCCTATTATCAGCACCTTACTGCAGTATATGTTGTTAAAGTAGATGACCCACTCATTGACACTTCACCAGAGTCCATGGTTTACATAAAGGTTCACTCCTGGTGGTGTACATTCTTTGCATTTGGATGACTGTATGATGGCTGTATTCACCATGCATCTACTGAAGTACATCTTGGTTGCTTCCAAGTTCTGGCGATTGTGAATAAACTTCCTGTTTATTTTTTAGGAAGGTTGAATGACCCTTAGAATTAGTTTATTTCCACTAAATACAGTCATAAAAAGGATGTGGATTTTTGTTTGGCAGTCATAAAAAGGATGTGGATATTTGTTTGGCCATTAAACACAAATTATTCTCCCAAAAAAAGGCTGTATTTATTTAAAGTACAGTTTTTGTAATTGTTACTGGTTATACTTGTTTTTTCCCCACATTTTTTTGTTGGTGCATTTAACTATGGTAGTACATTTGATTATATACTTGGATGGTAGAGTTTAAAATTGAGAAGAACAAAACATTATTATTTAGAGATGCACACATAAGTGGCAAAAATACAAGAGAGCAGGGAGATGACCATCTCAAGAAGCAGGAGAGTGTTTGCTGCTCCTAGGAGGGAGGGACAGTAGGAGCCAGGGGCACGCGTGGCAGTTCTGGGTGCTGGTGGTATCTGCTGCTCGACCTGGTGGGTTTCCTCCGTGTTGCTTTGAAATGTGCCTGAAATTAGACACATGTTTCATGTACGTTTCTACATATAGTTTATTTCACAGTTTTAACATTACTCAAATGGTAACCTGTAATCTATCTTTGTAAATTACATAAAGCTCTCAAATATGAATTTCATTAGGGATTATATAGTGTAGATACAAAATTATGAATCATTAATTCTCTTGAAATTTTCATTATGAATCCTTCTTTGTACAGATTAGGTTGCTTCAACTGGAGTGGATTTTCAAGATCATTTAGATAAATCTCCTAATTTCACAGTTAAGGAAATTGAGCCCCATCAAGGAGGCATTTGAATTGAGTAGAGAATGCATAAATTAAAATCAAAGTATGTAATTGTGAAGCCCAGGAAAGGGAGAAATAAGGAATGAATAATTTACATAGATTTTAATAAGACATTTTAATTTTTAATTGTGGAACTTGATTTTTAATAACAAATTAAATATGATTTAAAATTTGTTTTTGTAGGATGGCAGGAAATGGAACCATTGCTTTCTCTGCAAAAAATGTGTAAAGCCTTGTAAGTAATGAGATTTGGTGTTTGAGATCCTCTGAAAACATTTCTGAGTTTTTTCTTAATCTAAATAGTATTTTTATTTCATTGTATTTATCAAAGAATAATTAATTAATGTAGAGACCTGATAGAACCTATTTCCTTTTTAATTTTTATAATTACCAACCTGTAAGTTTTATCTTTCTAAGCTGTTTTAGTGTGGCATTTGGCTTGACTTATTTTAATAGCCAGCTACCATTGTGACAGTGGCTTTCTGCTTATGACTTTTGAGGAAGGGCTGAATTTGTTGCCTTGTAAAAGAAAAACGTTAGCTGGTTCATGTGGGATTCCAACCTTTTTACCTTGATTTCTTTAGCCAAATTAAACTAGCTGTCTAAACCAGCCACAACATTTGAAATAAAATAGTGTTGCATCCTACCTTAAAAGTCAATAAAATGGAAAGTTATACTGAATGAACCTCTTCTGAAACTTAATTTTTATTTACAGCTTGGATCCACTGTAGCATTTGCAATCACTGTGCTGTTCCGGATCATTCTTGTGAGGGCCCTAAAGATGGCTGCTTTATTTGTGGGGAATTGGATCACAAGCGCAGTTCTTGTCCTAACATTGGCACCTCTAAGAAAGCTAACAAGTGAGTTGAATTTTTTATTTACTAGAGAAGAGGTTCTTTGTGTGCTTTGTACAGAGCAGTCTTCAGACGTATGGGGTATCCGGAGGACTCGGAAGTGCTGACTTTCTGTTGTTACCTAAGGTACTGTTCTCATAGGCTGGGAGGGAGGCTGCCCAGCAGTCCAAGAGCTCAGGGATCTACACGTTAGACACAGAAGCAATCCAAACACGAGGTAGAAGGGAAATATTGGAAAATATTGAGACTTGCTCAGTACTTAAATATTTAAAATTTTATCTTTTTCTATGGTTATTTTCACTGTTCCCACCAATATTTGATATTAATTATAACTCAGAAGTTATACTAGTGATAGCATATTTAGAAAATCTACTGTTATTTCAACTGGTTTTTGAATTCAAATGATTATTCTCTTTTTTTAACAGAGATAGTAAATATTAAGATATCTTGTTTTATTGATTGAAAACAACAGCAGCAACAAAATCTTACTGAGCATCATTGTTGCTAGTTGCAGGCCACCAGACAGCCAGATTCACCAACACTATGACAGAACTGAAATAAGATGAAAAACTTTGAACTGTGGCATATGATTGTGATTAAAAAACAGAAAAAGCATTGGGGACTGGAGAGGTGGCTCAGGCAGAGCGCTTTCCTGAAATGCACGAGGTCCAGGGTTCCATGCCCAGTACTGCATACACAAATAGAGGGGAAACAGAAGCTCGAGGAAAAAAAATGAAACACTTACATTCTCTCTCTCAAAAAAAGTTTTTAAAAACCCTCTGTACTAGTATTACATGTATCTGATGCTTTAGTAACTGTTTATGTTTATATTATGATTCTTTTCTACTTGGAGTTTTTAAAAAAATTTTTCCAGTGGAAATTATTTTTTGTAGTGCTGGGGATGAAACTCCTGGGCTCTCTACCAGTGAGCTATATCCCCAGCCCTTCTTTGTTTTTTCATTAAGAGACAGTGTGTCGCTAAGTTGCTGAGGCTGACCTTGAACTTACAATCCTCTTGACTCAGCTTCCCCAGTAGGGATTACAAGTGTGTGCCACCATACCAGGCTGGAAATTATTTTTCCCATTAAGGTCCAGCCACTTGAATTCTGCCTACTATTTACACTGCCCCTTCATAAATTTACTCTGTTTTCACTAAGTAAACCAAGGTAGGAACAGAATCTTTAAAAAAAAATTAAATAAATCTTCTGTTTTTCCCTAGAAACCCTCCCACTTTTGATTTGGGATTGTTGCATTGTTTGTAGTGTAATTCTGAGTGGAAACAGGAGCAACAGGTTCAGCCTTTAGTTCTGTGAAAGGATACGTGGAAGCTGAGTTGGCATTTTGGTAATGAATGTAGGCTCTTCATTGCTTCTTAAATAGCTGCTCTTATTTGGTAGTAACATTCATTGGGGGAAATCATCTAGTATATTTCAGTATTTGATTTTATCAATTTTAATTCCAAGAGCAAATCCCTTGAAATGTGGTTTCCCTGATAAGTCTTAAATAGTATTACTTTCTTCCAAGAAGATTGTTTTTCTGTTACTGCTTTCAAAAAATGTTTATAATCAAATTGGCAAGGCAAAATTATTTTTCAATTATAATAGTAAAAAATAATTTTAATGACCTTTTTATTGTGCATTCGTAAAAGGCTCTTCAATCTTGTGCTCTTTACAACTGTCTTGTATTTTGTTTCTCCTTAGTGTTAATTTTCCTTTAGGCGTGAACTGAAATGGTGCTGGCTCCCTCTTGTGGTTGAAGCTGTTTTATCAGTTACATAAATCCTATAATTTAGAGGACAGATACTAGGTCAATTTAATTTTATGGCAAAATAAAACAATTAAAATGATTCATACTCAGTTCATCACTGTTAAAAGATTTTACCTCTGGAAAGTTTTGTTTTATTCACATTACAAATGAATATTTGTAAATATTTTCCTTCTAATTTTGTTTACTGTATCCCCAAGTGCGATCTGGTTCATTTTTATTCCTACTTATGGGTGGATGATCCAAAGAAATTTAAATTTTGCATATAGGAACACATGGCTTCATTGACTTTGCTATTAGAGGTAATACTTTACTTCATTAAATTTGCTAAATCATTACTTATCAGGAAATTATCTACTTGAAAAAGATGGTGGGGGGAGAGAAGAGATTTATATGGCATACAACCATTATGAAGATGACAGGCTCATTGAACTGATGAGGTATCCCAGTCCATAGTGTGCAAACTCTAAATATGGAAAGATGTAAAGTTGTCAAGTTAAATTCCCCATAGTGGTCATGAGAAAGTACTAATAATAGCTGCTGTTTATTGAATAGCTATTGCATTTTACCTCAGTAACTTAGAGTTACAGTATCAAGGTGATTAAGAGCATAGGTCCGGAAATCAGCTGACCCTGCTGTTTCTGCATTGGATGATATAGGACTTCAAAGCCTCAGTTTCTTTACCTTAAAGTAGTTGGGGGAATAGGTGGCATCTGCCTTGCTTAGTTTCCCTATCAGCTCCTTGAAGTCAAAGATTATGTCCATTCATTTTTGTATTCCCAACACCTAACAAATACCATGCTGATTGAACAAAAAAGCATGGTCTAAGCTTGACCCATTAGAGGGTCATATGCTCTTTTTTTTTTTTTTTTTAAATTTCTGTTCTAGTCTTATGCTCTTAATGAAGCTCTTTTCCCAGATTTTGTCCTGAGAGGAGCAAGAAGGGCAAAGTTGCTGTGGCTTATGAGAGGTGACTCTAGTGATTGATAGTCCTGCGTGGCCACTGTGTGTCAGTGCTGTTAGTGCCGGTCCATTCCTTGGTTCTTGATGATGTGGTAAACGGTGTGATTCTGCCTGAGGTATTGGATGGACGGACCTGTTAATCTCTCCTAGCCACAGATTGCCTATAACTCGGTTCAGAGAACACCGGAAACTAAGGGTCTGATGTGCTACAGTGTTTTGAGAGAGTGAGTTCCACCCTGTTCATTCTGAAGCTAGTCTTTCAAGAAGATGGAGACTGTAAAAGGTAGACATCTGTGTGGCACTTGTCAGGACTTCTATACCTTCAGAGGAAAGGAAAATTCGCTGCCGGGCTCAGAAATTGGGCCCCGTCAAGTGTCAGTTTTTCCACAGTGCTGTTTCATTTTTCTGCCTCTGCTAACTGTCTTATGGATTGGACTCTGTCCTCAACAGTGTAATTCAGGGGCTGGAGCAGTAGCTTGGTGGTTACGGGGCTTGCCTGGCGTGTGCAAGATTGCGGATTCAAACCCTAGCACCAAAACAAAGTGCCAGAGCAACAAAGGCCACATGAAAAACTAAATAAAATTGATTTTCTCTTTCTCTTTCTCTCACTGTCCCTCTCTCTTTAAAAAAAAAAAAAAATGTAATTTGGGGATTTGGAGATTAAAGTGCTAAAGTTGACAGTATATTTGTACCCAGAAAAGAAGCAGCCAAAAACAGACTCTTTGGTGTGGTTATTTACCTTTGTGGTGTGTTTGTCCCAAATAGCTTGTTCTAAATCTATGGAAAGCATATTTTAAAGAAATGTCTTTTCTTAAGTATTTTGCTTGGTCAGCTCTCTATTTCCTTGTTGTTATGGTTAGGCTGTTGAGGATTTATGCTTACAATACAGTGAATTCTTTCCCTTCTATTTTCCTATTTGGTTAGCAAGTTAATTAAACTTCAACATAATTACATAATTCACTGTGCTCATTCTATAAAATAATTTAGCACCTTATTTTTCAGAGCCGTCAGAAAGCAGAAGCAAAGAAAAAGTAATAAGATGAAAATGGAGACCACGAAAGGACAGTCCATGAATCATACATCTGTTACAAGGAGAAAGAAGAGAAGGGAGAGAGCCCATCAATATCTGTGCTCTTAAATGTCCAGTGACTTGAGAATAGGAAAGATTTATAGTCCAACCTTTGGTGCCATTTTCTGCAAGTGCCACACTGGACTTAAATTCAGTCGCTTTCAAAGGTGCGCACCTTTCTAATCCCAATAATAGGCAGGTGGCATTTGCTGGCTTCTCCTTCCCTCCTCTGCCTCTCTGGAGACCTGGGGAGTTATCCCATCATGAGCTGGTTTTCTGGCACTCTCTGCATGCCTTTTTCCCATCTAAATCTCCCCCAATCTCATCATTTTAGCCTCTTTGCCTGAAAAAGTGGGCATTCAGCATTCTTTTGAAAGTAAAAAAATTGTGAAGTTTTGTTTACATTTAATATAAAAATATGTTAATTTAAGTATGAAAATGTTTTGTTAAACAGTGAGCAGTGGTTTAACCCTTCTTGCAAAGAAAAATATGTACAATTATGTTTCAGTTGAATGTGATGATGGAAAAAAACTACAGATATTAAGATCATAATTATATTATTATTAAGTATTTATTTTTCCAGTACCTTTTGTAGTTGTCCTTGATGGTCTAGAGTCACTTAAATGTTGAATGAATGAGGCCTGGGAACTATGACTTGCTATCACTTCAGTGTTTTGTAACCTATGCTGTAAGTTTCTCTCTTTGTAAAAAGTGCCCGGTAGCAGAAAGCAGTGTAGTGCTAAAAACCCTCGTTGTTGTCTTGATGAACACTTCCTGGCTGTATGGCCTTGGCCAAGTCACTCACTCTAAAAACGCTTCGTTACTCCAGCGTGGAACATAATAGCTATAACTCAGGTTTGAGTGGGTTTTGTTGTTTTGCTTTGTCTTTTTTTTTCCCCACCATGCTGGAGATTGAACCCAGGGGCACCCTACCACTGAGCTACATCCCCAGGGTGTGGGACAGGATCTCACTAAGTTGCTAAGGCTGACCTTGAACTTTGGATCCTCCTGCCTCAGCCTTCTGAGTGTCTGGGATTACAGGTGTGCGTCACTGCACCTGACTCAGGCTTGTTTTGTGATTAAATGAAGTGAGACAACCGCATATTCCTGGCTCTTGGTTTTCCTCTATCATTGACAAGTTCTGTCAACAGATGAAGATTGCTCCTGAGACTTTGTGGCATCTGCTGGTCCAGTAGCATAGCACTGAAGGGAGCCATTTGAACTCACAGAACAGTTCACCTCCCCATTTCCCTGCCATATATCTGACATTATCTCCTTAAGACGGAATAGTTTTGAATGACTTAAATTTGCTTAATGACATCTATTTCCAAACAACTGTTTTAGTTCCAATTTGAAGGCATCTTTACTTTGGATTAGCTTAAGCCCCATGAGTACTGCACGCCATCTGGTGTTTTAATTTCAGGTAAGCTAGGACCCTCTTTTTTTTTTTTTTTTTTTTAAAGAGAGGAGAGTGTGTGGGAGAGAATCACTTTTACAATTTTATTTAGATTTTCATTTGGTTTTTGTTCCTCCGACACATAGTTGTGTATATGGTGCTGGGCTTTGAACCCACGTTCTCATGCATGCCAGGCAAGTGCTCTATTGGTGAGCCACTGCTCCAGTCCTAAGCTAGGACTTTTTAATGCATGGTGTGAAATACTCAAGCATGGCTCAGAGCAGGAGGGTAGTGGTATACATTAGGCAATCTCAAAATAGGAATCAAACTCTGGGACTTAATAAGCATCAGAGAATTCTTCTTTGCCCCCCACCCCAATCCCTTTGCAGTGCTGGGGATGAGCCCAGGACCTTGTGCATGCTAGGCAAACATTCTACCACTTACCGCACCCGTAGCCCCATCTTGTTCTCTGTGGTGTGTGATTTTGTGGTGGTAGGAGAGGCAGGTCTGGTGATGATTACCTGAGATGTGGACTGTGTAAAATCATTGTGCACTCCCCTCTCTGATTCAGACCTGGATAGGGAAATTGCCTGACTTTTATGGTGTCCACCATGTGTTCATAAAATACATTGTATCCTCTGCTGAAACTTAGACACACCTGATGGACTGTGACCACGAACGAATTGGGTGCTTATGGTCAGTGGTTGTTTTCATCTGCTTTTCCTTGATCTTAAGGTACATCAGTTGTAGAGCACACCAGTGGAGCCTGGTGTAGTGGCATTTGCATGTAGTTCTGCCTATTTACTTGGGAGGCTGAGGCAGGAGGACTGCTTGAGCTCAGGAGTTCGAGGTCAGCTTGGGCAACATAATGAAATGCTCCCCCTATCTCAAAGATTTTTTTGATTGTATCATACCTTTCTAGGGGGGAAAAAGAAACATTACTCAATTATACATATAATTTCTAGATTTTCTGATTTTATGAATATTGAAATGCAGGAAAAGTACATGTTTAACATTGAGGAAATAGAGTCTTAGTTCTACTCAGAAACAGTGTTCCTTAAAACTTAGTTATCAGGGCAGGAGCGGTGGCTTGGCAGCTATGGTGCTTGCCTAGCATGTGGGAAGATGCAGGTTTGAGCCCTAGCGCCGTGTACCCAACAAAGTGTTGGAACGATGAAAGTCACGTGAAAAACTGGATAGGATTGATTCTCTTTCTCTCTTTAAAAAAAGAAAAAAAAATCTATTACCTTAGAAAGTTAAAAATTGGGAATTTGGTGATTCTGTTTTTATATTCAGTTAATACTAATTTTTAAGGACTTAATCTGAATATTAAGACACCTATTCAAAACAGCAATGAAAAAATATCTTTGACAGATAAAACTTTGTAAGCTTTTTATAAAAAGGGAATTTGAAATAAATAATTACAGGTAAATTTTATTCAGCTTCTAATATGAAATTTAGTGAATTACAAAGTTACTTTTTGGGCTCTCAGTGATGAGATCTCAGGTTTTTTCTTCATAGTATCATTCTGAAACTTAGACTAACTTACTTCTGCAGTATGCTGCATTGTTTATCCTGTCCCTTCCTGTGACCATCTCGAAATCTACTGGGGTTTTCATGCCCTGACTTCTGGATCCTTGAGTCTGGATAGCTTCCTCTGTGAACCCCATATATGTTCTATACCACATACTTTATTTTTCCCAAAGATTTAAGCTTTTGATTGTTAGTACCCATTTTATCCAGTCTTATTAAATGCCTTATGGGTGCTCAGTAAAACTCTGAGTAAAGAATAGAATTTTCTAGAGGCTTTGAGATGGTAGTGATGCTAAGATATGAAGAGGCCTAGTTCTTGTCTGTTTCTTCGGAAGACTGATAAAAGTAGAACAGACCTCAACAGTATTGGAAGGGATTTAGAGCTGATATGAAAACCACCTTAATACTGAGGTTCTAAATGTGGGTATGTTCCGGGAGGAAGATTGGGAACCTCATTGGAAACCTGTAAACTTGGACAATAATTCAGCTTTCAGAGTAACTTGAAGAAAAACCCTTGAGTTGACGTCGGGCCCCATCAAAGCAATCCATAAAATACTCAGCATCTGGGAGAAATTTGGCTAATTCAGAAATATAAAACCATAGCTTAAAAAGAGTTGGATTGCTACTACCTCCTTTGTGATGTTCTTGTTGGCTTTTCTGGCCAGTGAAATTGAGATGTGTGTGTTAGTGTCTTTTCATTTTATATTTCTTTCAAGGTACATAAATCCTGCCCTGTGTTAGAATGACTTGATAGGGTTGGAGCAGTGGTTCAATGGTAGAGCACTTGTCTGGCATGTGCAGGGACCTGGGTTCGAACCCCAGCACCACACACACGACTAAGTGTTGGAAAAACTAAAACCAGATGATAAAATAGATAAAATTGATTCTGTCTTAAGAAAAAAAAGTACAAAAATAACTTTATGGACTTGTTTAGCCCTATACACATCAGAAGCTTGTTGATGTCAGGGACCTGTGGGTGTCATTGCGTTTGCTCACTGGGGCTCCTAGAACTGTGCCTTGCATATAGTAATATCAGAGATTCCCAACTGCACTGCATGTGACCTCAGTTATGGGAAGCCGGCGGCTAGATTGACACATTTTCCTGGTGGTAGTAGGTGCTCATAAACACCAATTCAGTTAGTAGACACTCCATTTGATAGACGGCTTTATGCCTCAGCATCCCAACTGTGCTATGTAAGAAGCTAGTACAGTTAAGAGTTGCCTAGGTATGGAAAGCTTCCACAAAATGCAGAACAAAATCTGATTTCACTTATTTGATGTGATTTTAATTGGAACATTAGGACATGGGTTTAATTACTTAAAAGGTCAGCTAAGAAGGTCATTGCAATAAAGTGAAGATAAAATCTCTACTGTTTGATTTCAGGTGTTGTAGTATAAATGTTAACTCGGCAAGATTGAGGAATATAGCACCAAAGTGAGCAAGCTCTCAGCTCTGAGAGGAGCGTGCAGCCATTAGCCAGACAGCCCCAAGAGCCTCCAGCTGTGAGGCTGCTTGGTACACTGCAGACTAGCAGAGGTGTAACAGCAGGTGAGCTCGAGGAGACAGGCCGATTTCTTCATCTGCACATGGGGAGGCCAGGAATGGGAAAAAAGGAGAGAAGTCAGTTCATTCTACATGCTTCACCAGGACAGAAGGAAACAAAAGTTGCCGCTGATTAACGTTTCAGTTAATGTGAGCCAGGTAAGTGAGAGAGAATCAAAAGCATCTCTAATCCTACAACTTAGAGTTAATCGCCAGTAGAATTTCCCTCTTCCAAAGATAGGCTCTTGGTGTAGATACACAGTCTCAGCTGAAAGTCTCCATCCCCCAAATTGAATTGGAAATATAACTGTTTTGTAACCCACAGTTTTTCACAAACATGTTGTGAATATCAATTTATGTTTATAAAAATGATATTATGTTTCAGGATGGATTTACCATGTCTAAAAAAAATCAAATCTCCTGTAGTTGGACATATAGGTTTACATTTTTTCACGTTGCGATCTACCCTATGATGAACATGCTTATAACCAAACTTTTCTAATTTCCTTAGGACAAATACACATCGATTGTGTATTAATCATTAACATGTATTCTTTTCATATAATATGCTATTAACGTGTAATAGCAGTTATCTGTTAACACATATTTCCTATACATGAATTCTGGTTCTTTGCTTTTATGAGACTATCTGCTTTAATCTGGAATTGTATGAGTTGTTGCTGAATTTCTTTCCCAGTACCAAGCTGCAGTGGTTGTGGGAGACAGACAATAATGCCATGAATTGATAAAATTTAGACTCACTGTCAAGACGGGACACCTCCCATCTTATAAAATGGACTGCATACTTAAAACTACCCCTGTGAGTAGCTGCCGTTATTATACTGAGTATAGCGATTGCTTTGGCAGCATCATTTCAACCTTCCCAGTTGTGATTTGGAGCAGGGATGATGGACACCCTCTCTAGCTCTTGGGGAGAAATTTCCTGTTAGGCTACACCAGTCAGCATAATTCTGTTACACTTACTAGTGATGAGTTTCTGGCTGGGCTTGTAATAGGGGCGAGTCTAATCACAGAGCAGCTTAGGACTTTTGTTTCCTGGTTGAAGAGGGCTCCTTTTCTCTCAACTGGGGAAGCACATAGCTCCTGTTGCTATTAGCCTTGTGAATCTGCTGTTGGGATGTATGCTACCCTCAAGTCTATCCTACTGCAACCCATGCTACTTCCTGCTTGCACTAGGATTTTTTTTTTTTTTTGTACCATCCATGAATCCAGGGCTTTGCACATGCTAGGCAAGAAATCTACTACAGAGCCACACCTCCAGCCCCACTTGTCAGTTTGACTCATTACCTCCCTCCCTCGTGTGAATGTATCTATGGTAGAGCAGAGGGGTTCTAACATCAACTCTAACATTTGTTTCTCTTTCCAGCCAATCCACAATTTATTTTTTACATTTCACCTATTTTATGACTTCAGGATAATAGACTTTTACATGGCTTGCATTAATCACATCCCATACAGCTCCATCTTCCATCTCTGGGTATGAGGATCTAAAGTCTTTGCTCAGACCCAGACTTTCCCTCTTGAGCCTCCTTTCCAGCTGCATCACATATAGATTTCCATGCCATACCTCCACCTTACCACGGTCCTCACTGAACTCCTGTTCTGTGGTCTGTTCTCTTTCCCTCCCATACCTGACAACTCCCTGTTATCCCATTCAACAACCAGTTCTCTGTCCATGTAGCCAGCTATCCCAGTCTGAATCTCAGCCCTTCCCTTCCTTTTCACCACCCGCTAATCTGATCAGTTCTTCTGCTTCAGGAATATTTTTTTGGAATTTGCCTCACCACCCCCTTAACTAGGCTTCCTGTTGTCTTTATTCTTCTACTCCTTTCCTTTCTAACTCCTTGCTCTTGTCCTAAGAATTAAGGCCTTAAGTAAGCAGATGCAGTCACGCTCACCCCTCCCTCCCAGTTTCTGTTGCCAGCTACTAGCCCTTCAAAATCCAATCCTTTACTATCATGGTATGAAAAGATGTCTCTAGCATGAGCTGAAAAATCCTACAAAGCTATTTCTAGAAAGGTAGCGCTGGCATCCCTGCCTCCAAACACTCGGAGAATACACAGCGCATGGAATTACAGAGTCCATTTTCCCTTCCATTCTCCCCCTGCCTCCATATTTTCTACTCTACTGCGCTGAGCTCCTTAAAAAGCACCACATGAGTCTTGAGTGTCCTTCTTGATTCTGTGCCACCAACGTGCAAATGAGCAATGTTTGACAAAGTACTATTTTCTTCCTCATGGGAAAGACAAATAGTAAAACCCAAATCTTTTATGGGGCAAGGGGAAAAAAAAGTCTGGAAACACTAAGTTAACAACTCTTGTCTTATGACTACTTTGGAGCATTTCCAGTAACACTCCTGTCCCCCTTCCCCACCAACACAAGGGCAGTTCTCATATAAGACTATTTGCTATTTCCTGCCCACATCTGGGCCTCCCATCTGTGCTGTTTCCTGTGTTGTAATGCCTTCCTGCAAAGTCATATTCATATTTGAAGGTTGGTGGGCAGGTTGTTATACTCTATTCTGTCCTTTGTAGCACTCTGTTAATACCTCTTTAAGTAGTCATTTGCATGTGTTGTATGGGGGTTCATGTTCAGGTTTAGTTCCAGAAAAATAGGCATTTAATTTCTATAAGAATGTTAAGTGGAGTGTACAGTGGGGCCCCCTACTGTAATAGTATGAGTATATGGATAATATAAGTATCCATTGTTACTGCCCCAAATTATTAAACGACACCTGGAAATGCATTTCATGAATAACAAAGGCAAGTCCATTTTCACATTGGATAGGTTGGATCTGGAAGAATTTGGGAGACTCGTTAAGGTGTTTGTACCAAAGCCCATATGGGTCTGAGAGGGAGCAGGGTACGCATTGAGTCCAGAGATTAGAACATGCCTGGCACGTAACAGCTGCTTGAATATTCGTTGCTGAATGAATCTATTTCCTCACCTGCACCTCAAAAGCCAGATTCAGAGAAGTGCAGGAAGATCAGACTTACTGAAAGGTGAAGTGACAGGTAGTTGGCTTTCTCCCGCAGATGTGAAGTTCAAGAATCCCAGAATGACCCCATCACGTTCTCTTAGGCAGGGTCATGGCTGTGGAAACTGTTGGACATGCTGACACTTTTCAAGGTGTTCTTTATGAAGGCTAGGAGCCTTCTGGACAGAGTCCATGTTTACACGTGTTTTTACATAGTAAATGCTTAGTGGTAGGATAAATCTGTGAGAGCCCACAGCCCTCATTTATTGTGGTGGAGCTGCTGCTGTGACCAGTAACCTATGAGATGCAAATTTAAATGGGATGAAGAATCAAAGTATTATTTGCACATGTCAGGGAGGTCTTAAGCAGCCTCTCCCCCATCCTTGGCCGCAAACTGGAATCACTTAAAGAGTTTTAATGAATACTGTGTCACATTCAGTATTATTTTAATGGGTCAGGGATGCTGCCGCGACGGGGAGTTTTAAAATGCTGCCAAGCAACCGGTACTGAGGACTGAGAGGCTGCCAAAGCATCCCCAGCTGACAAGGACCTAGTTTACAGCGTCTTTAAGGCCTCACTTCCAAATCTGACGGTCCTTTTCTGTACAGCAGTGAATTACCGGGAAGCCTGGAAAGACCTTATCTGGACCGGAGGGCGGCCCGAGGGACAAGCCCCGTCAGCGCGCCGTCCAGGCTCCGCCCCGAGCCCGCCCTCGCCACGCCTCCCTGCCCCGCCCCCGGCACGTCCCTCAGCGCGTCGCCCCGCCCATGCCCTCCCCTCCGCGCGCCACCTCCTTCCTCTCGCGAGGACGCCTGGGCGCCGGAAGTTTCCAAGCGAGCTGCTGGGCCGTGCGGTGGCTTCTGGGCGGTGCGGTGGCTGCTGCCCGCGGCAATCAGAGGGACCGGGTGCTGCGCCGCGGTGGCGGGACAGGGTGGCTCTAGCGGGGACCTTCGGGGTCCCGGCGTTTCCCCCACGGCCGGTGCGGAGGGCTCCGGCGGCCTCCACCAGGGGTGTGGTTGCAGGGCCGCCCACATGTTGCGTTTCCCGACCTGCTTCCCCTCCTTCCGGGTGGTGGGCGAGAAGCAGCTGCCCCAGGAGATCATTTTCCTGGTCTGGTCGCCTAAGCGGGATCTCATTGCGTTGGCCAACACAGCGGGCGAGGTAAGTGAGCCTCCCGCCTCCAGCCCAGCCCGCTGCCTGTGGGCCGCGCCGCCCGAGGGTCAGCTCCCCTCCTGCAGGCCTGGCGGCCCCCGTGCGCCCCGGCCCTGCCTCCAGGGTGAAGGTGGCAAGGATTTGTAAAGACAGTTTTCCCAGCGCCTGCACAATCACGGCCCTGCGTCCTCAGGGCGCCCCGTTGATTGGTTTCCTGAAAAGCCCAGGCATGATGTGCCATTCAGGAGCGAGGAGGTGAGAGATTCTTGAACCCTGCCCAACATCATCTTCACGTTAAGAGCGGAATAAAGACGAATTGTTGTCAAATCTTACCGCAAATGTGCTTGCGTGTAGTTGCCTTGGGGAGACTTCAGGATTTATGTCCCGTTGTCCAAGATTTTTATACCTTACTTGGATAGCCACTTTCCACTTAAAAAACCTTTAAATGGGAAGTGATGCCTCACTGGATCCCTGACAACGTCTGCTTTACGTTACACTATGCTCTATCGTGTATAACCTGATTGTGCCCAACTTTGTCCTGAAAGGTAGTAGTAGTATTTGACAGCCGTTTTGCAAAGAAACCTTCACCAGTGCATCTTTCTTCTGACCTTTTGGCGGTTTTCTTAATAGTGGCCGCTAAAAGTGTGAGGTGTGCAGCCAAGTTTGAAAAACATGTGGTAAGGACTTCATAACAGCCAGGGGATCTGATCAGCCTGCAAAACCGCATCACCTTGTTATCTGCCGTGACTCAGGAACACCAGTTCTCATGTCTAGTTTCTGTGGACCCGCCATGAATCTTCTAGTCTCTCCTCTGACAGGGTGCTTTGGAGCTCTCTTATGGCCCTAGAGAGCTTTACAGGTACTACTGCCATGGCAGTAGGAGGGAAGGTAGAGAGTCGGGCATTAGAGCAATGATGGATGGGTGTGATAGTGGGCACCATTGCTTCCAGCTTCTCTAAGAAGTAGCAGAGGGCTTTGTCTGAGTGAATATGGAGAAGTAAATTGGGAGAAGGGGTGTGAAAAAGCTGTCAGGACAGATGGACCTGGGGAAACCCGGTAGGATTGCTGGTCAGTATTAAGAACCACATGAGGTTAGTGGTTTAGTATTTGAGAAGCAGTGAGTGTAGTTGTAGTGTTTCTTCATTTTGTTTGGCTGTGTGGGTACAGCTGTGTGTTGGGCTTAAATAGGATTATTTTGCAAGTGTGACAAAGCAAGACACGCAAGGGTGGTGATTATAGTGATGAACCAAGGAGGCCAGTGAAGATACAGTGACTGTGTGGTAGAGTCAAAGAATTGTGTGCCTGGCAAGGTTGAGGAATTAGAGTTGGCTCTTGGTAGAGATCAGCTGGAAAGAGAGTGAGTAACTGGAAAGTGGGAATGGAAGTTGAAGCAGATTTTGGCAGTATTGTAAATTGTTGGAGGTGGCCAGGTTGAGCGCATGACCCTAGGAATAGCTGAGGTGAGGTAGGAAAATGCCACCATTGGAGAGAGGTGGTTGAGAACCGTCATCAGATGCAGTGAAGGAGGAGTAGTCTTGGAAAGCATGAGTGCGCCAGGAGACCAAATCTTTAAGGAACAAAGGGAATGGCCTAGGGGCCTGGCTTATGTTAGGGGATTTTAGAGAAGAGAAGTTATCCAGAAATGTATTTCATCATCTCCCAGCCTGGTAATAATAGTACAGGAGACATGGGGTACAAAATGGTCACCAGCTGCAAAGGTTACAGGGAAGTAGTGACCTCAGGTGAAAGGCACAATTCAGAGAAGAAGATGAAGATAACAGAGGTCCTGAGGACTATTGATCATGGGTTGCAGAGGGCCGGGAGGAAGGGTTTCAGAAGAAAGGAATAGTGGAGATGATTCCAGAAAAGAGGATGAAGTTCAGGGGATGAACAGTTCCTTGAGAGTCCTGCGTTCTCTGTGATGACCGGTGCAACAACGTCAGAAAGGAATGGAGGGCGCTCAGACCTGTGAGGGGAGGTGGGAGGCTGTAGTGAGACTGCATGTGTAGGATGCTTTCAGGAGCATGAGCAGTCCTGAGACTTGTCCTCTTTGTTTTCAGTGATTATGTAGAGCTTGCAGTAAGGACAAGGTCCCTGGGACATCATATTGACCTTCCAAAGTGGTAATTTACTGGTGTGGAAATGGAGATTTAGAGTGGATAAGTGACTTGTCCAGGATCCATGGCCAGAAAGTGATTCAGCTGAAGTTAGATGCCAAGTTGTCTGATTCCACATTTGATTTTTTTACTATTTTACTGCAACCTTTTTAGTGCGACTGTGTTATTTCTTTGTGGTGTTGTTGTTTTCTTGGATGCACTTTTTATTCCTTTCTAAAGGTAAGTCTCCTATTGACAAAAGACAGGAAAATGTATCATCTTTCAAAATACCTTATGTTCATTCAGACACTTGTCTTTCTTTGTTCCTCTGATACTTAAGTATTTTACTCAAGAGATGATAAGTTTTATATAGGGGATCTAGCTTTATTCAGTTTTTGGAAATAGATTTTTAATTTTCTGACATTATATGTTTTATCTTAGGTTTTGCTTCATCGACTTGCAAGTTTTCATCGAGTTTGGAGTTTTCCACCAAATGAAAATACAGGAAAGGAAGTAACCTGCCTGGCTTGGAGACCAGATGGCAAACGTAATGATAGTATTATTAAAAATTTGTTTTAAAATTTTCATAAAGAGTATTCTGTAAAGAAAGCTTATTTTCAGGAAAAAATATGTATTTTAAATATACACTAGAATTATAAGCTTGGGAATTTTATTTTTTTTTAGAACACTATCTTTCATAGAACTCAGATGAATTTCATCATCTTGTTTCTTGGCAAAGATTTCTCTGGAAAAGATAACTTTGAAGTGAAATCTAATGGAATATGCAGAATACTTTTGTTCTTTCCTTTTTCTTCTTGTCCTGAATGATTTCACCTGAGCACCACTTGTCACTTACTAGTCAATTCAATGCCATTTTGGCCTTTTTTTCTCCCAGTAATATATTTTAGCACTGTCTGGCTCATAAATATTCTCTGTGCATCTTTGTTTACTGTATCCAAAAGGCCATCAGCTCTAACTTCATGACTTCCAGATCTGTATGGTCTTTTTATTACTGTAGTGTGGTTTGTTTCTGATGACTGAACTCTGTTCAGTTATTTTATAGTGACGGTCCTTGTATGAGCTGTTGCACACATGTAGTCAGTATGGTAAAATTCTGTAAATCAAAGCTTAAAGTTCATGTATGTTATTGGTGTTTTAAGAAGAAAGTAAACTTTTTATGAAATAAATATGTGCTTCTCACTGTTTAGGTTTTTTTTCTTTGTACATAAATACAGGTACTTAAAAATTCCCTGAAAGCCTGTCGCTTAGCAATTGGTGAACTTTTCTGATATTTTCATTGTAAAATGCACACACACAGAGATCTGAGTGTAGAGTTTTATCAAAAGTTATTTGATGCGTGCAATTTTTCTATGTGATTTTTTAATTTAATTTTTTTGCTCAATGTGAACAGATTTACTACATTAATGTTAAATGACTGCATACTAATTCACAATATTCATGTTCTGTAATTTACTAAATATATTCCCCTTGATGGACATTTAGATCATTTTGTTTGGGGCTTTTATAAGCAATGCTGTATAAACATTCTGAACTCTAGGAAGAATTTGGTGTGATTAGCTCCTTAAATAATTCCCAGAAGTGTAATTTCCCAAAATGGTTTCAAAAATACTGTATTCATTCTGTACCCATTTTGCTCAGAATGTTTATAGAGAACGTGCAAAACTAGAGGATTTATGGTACTTTTTTTTTTTGCCGTGCTGGGGATCAAATTTGGGGCCTTGCACATACATGCTAGACAAGTGCTCCGTGATTGAGCTTGTGTCCTGAGGCTTAAAATTTGAGAATCGTAAGGCCTTAAAGATGCTACTATTCATCCAAAATCAAGATCTGGAAGATAAATTAGGAAAGCCAGCGTGTAGAAGTGTGTTTAAGTAGATGTGTTCATCACCTACAAAGTATGTTTTATGTGTTTGGACAGTAAAATATGTTTTTGTTAGATAAAAATCATTTCATAATTGTTTTACATTATATTTTAAAAAGAAGGCTCAGATTGCCCCACATCCAACAGAGTTGGGTGTGGTGCTGTGCAGGGAAACTTCGTTGCTCCTTTAAAAACCAAAACAAAAACTTAAATTGGATATGTTAGGAAGATATTAAATAACTTATGAAGAGAAACTGTACAGATATTCAGCCACAGTCAAAGGAAGGAGACACATCAGCATTTGATGGCCTCATTTCCTATTCTGGTTTTAGAAACATTAAAAAAAAAAAAAAAATGACTTTTCAAGAACATAGCATATGGAGTCACCTGTCTTTTGGACATGTTTATGAGGCCTCTGTGCCTTAGTGGTAAGGTAATTCTTTATCCGTTAAGACTTGCTTTGTACGTTCTGCTTGATGATGTGTTAAGACATTAAATGTAATAGGTGAGAAAGTAGTAAACTGCCTGTGACATTTGGAGCACTTGAAAATAAACTTAGACAATAGTACAACTGCATGCAAAGATCTCTTTACTTTTTAAAATAATTTCTATAATTAGGATGTGTTTCAAATAGTACAGCTGGGCATTAAGTCAAATACCCATTTGTTTTTCTCAAATATACTAACTTATTTTTCCTTGTTTTAGTTTTGGCCTTTGCTCTTGCTGACACCAAGAAAATTATTTTGTGTGATGTAGAAAAGCCTGAAAGCTTGCATTCTTTTTCTGTGGAGGCCCCAGTTTCTTGCATGCATTGGATGGAGGTGACTGTAGAAAGCAGGTAAAGTAATCAGAAAAGAACACTACGAGCAGTCACAATAGCATACCCATGACATTTTCATTTTTTGAAATGGAAATAATTGTCTGAGTGTTCATGTACATTTAAATTGTTTTATGCTGAGTGCAATGGTGCATGTCTGTAATTCCAGCGTCTCACGAGGTTGAGGCAGGAGGCTCGGAAGTTTGAAGCCAGCCTCATCAATTAGCAAGACCCTATCTTAAAATAAAAAGGTATGGGGACGTAATTTAGTGCCCCTAGTTCAAGCCCCAGTATCTAAATAAATAATCAATTGGTTTTATCAAGATCAAAAGCTTTAATTCTGTGTTAGTTTTCTCTTCTAAATTAATCTGTTTTCTTATTGGAGCAACAAAGCTTAAATGGTCAAGATTTTTCTCTTCGGTGATTTTTAATAGTTCATATCAATGATTTGTACTTCCAAGTAACTAATTAAGATTACTGATTAGGAAATTGAAATTGTTTTCTGTTTCACTTTTTTTTGGTCTAGAGTTTTGATTGTAACTTAGTAAATATTCTTAGGGTCTAAACAATGCTAAGTGAAGCACTGTTGTACTGTTGTGATGTTGAACAGCTTCTTTCCGTGTGCATGGTCCTCCCGTTTCCCTGGTTTCGTGTGTGGAATGAAGTAGTGCGGTGCACCGAGTGTCAGTGTCAGTGTCAGTGTCAGTGAGTCTGGCTAATGTAAAAGAAGCATTGCTTTTTTTCGGAGGGGAAATGTACTTTTCTTTCCATTAGCTTTTCCTTTCTGATCAAGTTTCACCCTGGTAACAGCAAATGAGCTTGTAAATCCTCATTACAGAATTACAAACACTTAACGTGACTTTCTAGAAGGAGGACTGGAGCATGCCATGCAGCTTGTGTCCCGGCCCAGTTACCTGCCAATTACATTCCAAACACACTTTCTGCTAATGGCTTAGAAATGCTATGTGGAGATCCAGGGATTTTTCAGGACAGCTACTGTGTGGCAAAGTGGGAAAAAGTACTTTCCAAGTCACTTATTTCACTCGTTCACTCATTTCCAACGTACTCAGAGGTAGAATTGAGAAAGAAAAGGAGATAAATAAGATCTGTTTCAAAATCCATAGTGTAGCCCCACACTTGCTGTGTTATCAAGCCCCCCAGGTGTATGTGAACATTAACCAATAATCAGATGATGGAATATTGAAATTTTCTTTCAAGTTACCCTTAACACTTGCATTCTTGGTGTGGTTTCTTACGTGTGAGTTAAAGAAATCATAGATTCTCAGTTGGTATCTGAATGCTGAAAGTATATGAACATATTTTGTATGACTCATTCCTATAAGTGTGTAGGCTGATTTGTTTTGCCAAAATAACAAATTTTACTTTTGTATTTCTTATTTGTGATTATTAGAATGACTGTTTTATGATGAGAAAGTTTCATGGCATCTTTTTACTTGATAATTTTTATAAAACTGGGGGTCTTTTTTTTAAGTACATTTTTAATGGAAATAAAAATTCCTTGATGTTTTTGTAATGCTTGTTCCCCCCCCTTTTTAGTGTATTGACATCTTTTTATAATGCTGAGGATGAATCAAATCTTCTCCTACCTAAGCTGCCCACATTGCCAAAAAAGTAAGTGTCACAGTTTCATTCTTTGGAGTTGATCTTTGACATTTCTCTATCCTCTGCTTTTAATACTGTGACAGTTTTCTCTTGCATTAATATCTATATATTTCTATTAAGATTATTTTTTAACTTTATCTGCTTTACCCCAGTTATAGCAGCACTTCAAAAATATTTAGGTAAGACAGACCTTTTTCTTTTTTCACATAAGGTAATCTTTTATTATTTGAAAGATATAGTTGAAAGATGACCAAATTTATTTTTGTATTTTAGTGAAGAAAATTCTGATGAAATTATAAAGCTCTTGGGAGATGTCAGGTAAATCTTGCAGATACCTTAATAAGTCTGACTTCCTTATGTTGATATTTCATATTTGAGGCAGTTTTCAGAAGTTTGAAGCAAGTCTTGTTGTTGTTGACATTAATACCACTGAACAATATACAATAATAGTTAATTTCTATTATTTTTAGTATAGGATCTTTCATTTTGTCAAGTTTTAGTAATATTATAAGGTTCCTTTGTTTATTTTAGTAAGAAGTAAAAGAGGATAGAAGTAGTAGAGTTTCTAAAGTTTTGATTTTGATCATCTAAGATCTTTAGGACATATTTAGTTTTAGTATATTTTATGTTATATCCATGGTAAACCTGATGTCACCTTATATTAGGTGGAAAAAGATTGTTTTGGTATCGATTGCATATAAATACAATTTAACAATTAATTGGTTTTTCTTTAGGCCACAGAAAATTTATGTTCCTTTGAAAAGAAAAAAAGGGAATAGCTCTGATGTGATTGCATTGTCTGGGGTTTCTGTTCACTGTGCCAGGGGAGTGTTAACAGGTGTATTATATGAGACAGTAGCCATGTTTCCGGTTTAGAGAACTGAATCATCTCTGTTGATTGGTTCTCAGCTTGTTGCATTTTTTTAAATTAGGCTTAATATTCTTGTCCTTGGAGGAAGCTCTGGATTTATTGAGCTTTATGCTTATGGAATGTTCAAAATTGCTCGAGTCACAGGAGTAAGTATTTCTTTAAAAATTTCTGTATGGTTTATCTTAGAATATTGTGGGCATTTCGCTTATGGAATCAGAATAAAACTAGGTTTTTTTTTCAGTTCTTAAATATTCAGTTGATAACATCATAGTTGGATAGTTTTTCATTTTCCTTTTTTTTTTTTTTTAGGGTGGTTGGTGCTGTGGTACTGGGGATTGAACTCAGGGATGCATCACCACTGAGCTATATCCCATGCCCTTTTTATTTTTTTATTTTGAGACAGGGTGGTTCTTGAGGCTGGCCTCAAACGTGCAATCCTCCTGTCTTAGCCTCCCAATTTGCTGGGATTGTAAGCATGCATTATCATGCCCAGAAGATTCAGAGGATAATTTTCTTAATAAGATAAAATAGCTACAAGATGTCTGTAGAGATCAGAAGCTGTTGATGGAACTAGTCAAGTGTTTTTCTTTAACAAAAAAAGATTAGTATGATCTACTTGATTTGATTTTTTTCTAGCTTGTAGTAGACAGGAATTATAATTTGTGATTGAAATATAATGAAAGTCATCAGAAGCAATCTTAAGCTTAATACCAAGTCTACCACTATTGCTAAGTGTTGATCTTTTCCATTGCTTTTCGTGTTATTCTCAGCATTTCCTAAAGAGGCAGAAAATACAAATTCTTTGGAATATGTCAGGTTTTCTTTTTAATTATTATTTCAGCATGTTCTTCGATATTTGAGGGATTTGTTGCTACACAGTCATTCATATATGCGTACATAATGACAAAGTAACTGGAGCCCAATCCTTACCAGTATTTTCCCCCTTTGTCCATTCCTTTGTCTCCAATCTGATGCGCCGCCCCCCCCCTTTACATATATGTGTCTGTGTGGGAGGAGGGGCAGGAATGGGGTATTTGTGTATTCTTTCAACTAGGAAGGGCCTTGCAGGCAGGCACCAATCTTTACCCGCTGCCTATGTATGGCAGGGACCAGGAGTCTTGTGTTTAAAACTCTGTAAATTTTTGTTTTCAGGATTATAAGCAGGTGAAACCTGGTGGTAATAGCCAGTGTACTGGGGGTGGCTGCTAACTATTTTGCAGATTGCTGGTACCTGTCTTGCATTGTGTTTATCAAGTGATCTGAAGTCCTTATCAGTGGTCACAGAAGTTTCTTCTGGTGGTGCTTCAGAAGTTTCATACTTTCAGGTGAGTATTGGAGTTTGATAGCAGTAGAAATTAATTATATATTTTTTAAAGTTTTGTAGGGTTTTTGGTTGTTTTGGGATTTATTAATTTTTTTGTGCTGAGCGTTGAACTCAGGGCCTTGCACATGCTAGCCATGCTCTTTACCACTGAGCGACACCACCAGCCTTTACAGGTTTTTTTAATTATTATTCTTAATCTCACATATTCTAATGGTCATCAAAATAAAAATTTAAAAATACTTGGAGCTACCAAGTCTTATATAGTAAATGCTATTATATTGAATACTGTATTTTCCCTGTACTCCCAATATAGTTTTCATAAAACAGTTTTTTGGTGGTCTGTTAATGATCACACTAATTGGTTTCTATAACAGTGTAACTTTGGGCCAGGTACTTTCTCAAGACTCTGTCCCTAGTAGTTCTAAAGGCTAGTCTTGATTGATCATTTAATATGTGCTACAGACAATACTTCAAACACAGCAATCTGATGGGTAAGTACTATGGTTGTCTCTCTTTTGTAGAAAAGTACATGGACACACAGAAACTGCAGAACTTAACGTCATGTCACAGAACTGGAAGGTGATGTTAGGCAGTCTGGCTGTAGTATCTGTGCTTTTAACCAGCACATTCCCTCTTGTGTAAAGTGATTACTTCATACTGGGACAAACCCTTTATTGTGTGCTGTTCATGTTGTAGATTGAGGAAACTGGTTGGTTATAACTTTGCCTTGCCAAGAAATCTTCCTCAAAGTTTATTCTCAAAATCCCAACCATTTAACCTAAGTGTGTGAACTCTTAGAAGGTAGAAAAGATGGAAGATATGATATGTGTGGTGCCTTCCAGCAGCCTCTGTTGCATCCAGAATGTCAGAGAACCCACTTAGGACTCATTACAATGGCTGTTTGCATTTGCTGGAGGCTAAGAAGCTATGATCACCATGGTTTCTTTCACTTGTGCTACGATAAGAATGATCGCTTTCTTTGAATTTCGTAATACATTTTATAGCTACATAAAAGGGATTGATGACTCAGAGAGTGATCTCTGTAGTCACACACTGGAATCATGAGTTCGTAGTCTGTTTGTCTCCAAACCGTGTTATGCTCAAAGGGGCCAGGATATTTTCTTTCTAATAAATAGTTAGATCTAGATTCTCTTAATTACAGATTTTTTTTTCATGCTGGGCAGGAAAAATTTGTCTTTAAAAAGTAAATGCATCCGTTGTGGAATCACTTTATTTCTTTTTATTTTGCAGCTTGAAACCAATCTGTTCTACTCCTTCTTACCTGAAGTAACTCGAATGGCCAGAAAATTTACTCATATTTCAGCTCTTTTACAGGTATTTATAGTTGCTTTATGTATTTAGTCTAAGCTTTTAAAGTTCCATAAAAAGAAAACTTGTAAATTTTATTTTATAAAGTTATCTACAAAGCTTTACAGGAGGCTGAGGCAGGAGGATCTCAAGTTTAAAGTTAGCCTGGGCAACTTCACAAAGCCCTGTCTACTGGTCCTCTCATTATATTCATGAATACAAGAAAAGGAAATTTAATTGAGAATCTACTTCCACCTAATCCTATTTACCATCTCTAAAAGAAAAGGAGAATAGTTTAAATCTTTTCAAATATTCCTATAAATAAAATACCATTTGCATTATATTATAAATAAAATATTGTGGGAAAATAGTCTATATACAGGTTAGCTTTTGCTTGTAATAAACCCACCCCAGGCTAGTTCATGCTTCTGTAGGTCAGCAATTTGGATGGGCTCAGCTGGCAGATTCTGTTGATCAGGGGCAGGAATAGCTTCTCTCTGCTGGGTTGATCATGCAAATTAATTCGTGTCCCTAGGCTAGAATAGCTTTGTTTCTGTTCCATGCCCCTCATCCTCCAGCAAACCAGCCCAGGCTTGTTCATAGGGTGGTAGTGGTAGGGTTATCAAGAGTGCAAGCATACAGGTGCAATGGCACATGCCTATAATCCCGTCTACTCAGGAGGCCGAGGCAGGAGGCCCTCAAGTTTAAAAAGTGCTGAGAATATAGGTCAGTAATAGAGTGCCCCAGTTTCATACTGAAAGAAAAAGCGTACAAACGAAAGATGCAGAGCCTTGCGGCCTTGTGCTCGGCCTTGTTTCTCCAGTGTTCTTTGGAGGGGAGGTACAGGTTACCTTAGGTTCAAGTGCTGGAGAAATGGGCTCTGCCTGGATAGAGGAGCTACAAAGAACTGTGGGCATTGTTTTGTTTCACAGTCCTTATTTTACTTGATGTCAGAGGTTTCTAGAGATCATTATCTTTTTAGAGTCCTGTTTGACATTTGAAGAGTAGAAAAAAATCAGCATTCTTGAACCCAGCACCGTGTACGCAACTAAGTGTTGGAGCAAGGAAGGCCATGTGAAAAACTAAAGTTGTTTCTCTCTTTCTCTGTCTCTCTCACTATCCCTCTCTCTTAAAAAAAAAAAAAAAAAAAAAAAGGACATTGAGAGAGTGAGAGAGAGAAACAATTTTTAGTTTTTCATGTGGCTTTCGTTGCTCCGAGACCTCGTTGTGTATGTGCTGCTGGGGTTCGAACTCGTGTACTCTACTCACGCATGCCAGGCAAGCGCCATAACACCGAGCCACCTCTCTAGCCCCACAAATCAGCATTTTTTTTTTTTTTAAATGAGAGAGGGACAGTGAGAGAGAGAGAAAGAATCGATTTTTTTTATTGATTTATGGCTTTCGTTGCTCTGACACATAGTTGTGTATGTGGATGCTGAGGTTTGAACCTGCGCATGCCAGGCAAGTGCCATAACCGCTGAGCCACCGCTCCAGTCCACAACTTAGCATTTTGACAGTGTACATAAATCATAAAAACCTTTAGGATATGTTTTCTAAACAGATAGAATCTTAAGAATACTTTATTGTAAAGTTCTAAGAATCACTGAGTGTTTTACGGTTGAGTGATTACCAAAGGTTAGCTGCAATCTCCTCCTCTTCTTGGGTTTAACTGAGTTAAAAGAATGATTGAAAGTGTAATGCTGGATTTGTTTGTGACACTTTTTATAAGAAACACATATTATTTAAACATTTTTTACTGTTTTAATATTGTTTTCTTTTTGCTAATAGTATATAAATTTGTCACTAACGTGTATGTGTGAAGCATGGGAAGAAATACTAATGCAGATGGATTCCCGTCTCACTAAGTTTGTCCAGGTAATGTAACCACGGTTTCCCATGAAGATAGATAAAGAGTATTAATGTCTGCATTTACTCTGTGAGGTACATGAGAAAAATTGGTCTGATTTGTAAAAGGCTAAAGTTTTCATTTCTTTCAGGTGGCTTGGTCTAACCTCACGTTATTTTCTCAGATTTGTAAAAAGGATCTGTATTGGTCAGTTTTCTGTTGTTATAATAAAGTACTTGAGGTTGGGTAGTGTATGATAGGAAACAGGTTTTATTTAGTTCCCAGTTTTGGAGTCTGAAAGTCCAAGATTGTGCATCCCCACGTGTTCTTTCTTTGGCAAGGAGAGGCTAATGGCGTCATGGCAGCAGCATGTATGTGCAGGGGGAGTCACCTGGCAAGAGAGGAAGCCAGAGAGTGAGGAGGGATCAGTCTTGGCTCTTTAATAATAACTTACTCTTGCAGAAATCATCCTTTTCTTTCCATGGCAGCACCCCTGATGACCTAACCACCTCCCACCACACCCCAGCTCTTTGTGGTTCCACTGCTTCAACATGGCCACACTGTGGGCCAGGCCTCCAATGTATGAACCTCAGGGGACAAGTCACAGCCAAGCCATAACGAATTCTCTTCCCATTGGCACTGCTTAAGTGGGGATGGGATTGTGAAGTGGAGCAGGTGTTGACATAGGGGTGGTGTCCTGTCATTGTGAATAAGCGTGCTTATGTTTTATAAAGTTGCATCATAGTTATTTCCACTTTGTCCAGGAAAAGAACACAACAACATCAGTGCAGGACGAATTCATGCATTTGCTGCTGTGGGGGAAAGCAAGGTAAGTACAGCAGGTTGGGTGGTCTGTTTTGCCTCCCCCCTTTCTGTTTAATTCTTGTTCTTTTTTCTTAACTGTAATTATTTCAAAAAATAATCTTATAAAAATTGAAAGGTAGAAAATCGTACAAAAAATGCCCCCTCAAGTGTTTGTCATTTTAGGCTTCTTCATGTACTTTTTATGTAAATGTGATCATTTTCTCTATATGTATTTATTAAGTGTATAAACGTTTTGAAATTTTTATGTAGCCAAACTAATCTTTCTGGTACCCTAAAAAGACTTTCTTTTCTTAGAAATATTCAAATATTGATTTGTGTTTTTAGAGACTTTTTTATGACTTGTGGGTTTTTCCTTTTTTTATTTTTTAAATGTGATTTATTGTGTGTATGCTGTAGTAGGTTAGCTTCTTTTTTTCCCTAAATAGTTAATTGTCAGTGTGGTTTCTTGAATATTTTACCTTCCCTGTACTGATCTGAAGTGCTAATTTGGCATACATATATCCCCATGTATACTTCATTTTGCTTCGGGCTTTTTTGTCCCTTTGTGAATACAACGAAGTCTTCATTTTTGTTGGTGTAGTTCCTTTTATTTACTTTCTTGCAAAGTCTTGTTTGTACTTTTTGAGACACAAGTTTGAGTTTTCTAGTTTTGAATGGAAAAATGGCTAAAAACAGTTTCTTTTTCTTTGTAGTGCTGAACTTCAGACCCTCTTGATGAACCAGCTAACAGTAAAGGTGCCATTGAAATATCTGTGTATTATCAATGCGTTCTTAATTTTTTCTGTTTTGGAATGGCGTATAGTATCCTAGTTGTATGCTAAATATATTCTCTTCTCTTAATTAGGGCTTAAAAAAGCTTGGCCAGTCTATAGAGTCATCATATTCCAGTATACAAAAATTGGTTATCAGTCACTTACAAAGGTATGGGGGCGATGTAGAATGTTTTGGTATTTGCATCCAATGTACATAGCATTGTTCTTCTCTCTGCAGCCTTTCCTTTGTCAGTTTGTCATTTTCATTTTTGAGCCTTTTCTGGAGAAAATTGTTGAGCAAGCATTTGAGGGAAATTTTAGCATACCCAAGATTTAAAGTCAGTAATGATAGTTCTGCGTTGTAAAATAATTTCCAGAGTGTTTTCTCCAGGATAGATCCTATCTGGTCCTTTTTCTCACATAAGCATGAGATGTATTTTAAAATAAATCATATACTCTTTTTTGAGCAACGAAATAAAGTATCTTTGTATATCATTTTATGGCTTCCAGTACGTATTGTATCCTTTTCTTTTAACACCTTGACAGTTTGTTCTGATTATCCTCATTTTACACAAGAAGAAACAGAAGTTCAGAATTGGTGATATTGCCGGCCCAGAGTTACTGTCAGAACTAAAGCTTGGTCCTAGATCTTTCAGGTCTCATGCTATTTCTGTCCATTGCTGTTTCAGTGAAGCCCTTTGCAAGCAGATGCTGAGTGTTTAAAATTTGATTAACTATGCTGAGTCCCTAGCGCCAAACCCTCTTGTGTCCCTACAACACCTTCTACATTGGTTTCTTCCTGCCCATACTTTGTCCCTTGAATGTGTTTTCCTCAGTGGATCTAATGATATGATTCTTTTCAAACTTTTTTTTTTTTTTAAGAGAGAAGGACAGTGAGAGAGAGAGAGAGAGAGAGAGAGAATCAATTTTTATTGAGTTTTTCACATGGCTTTCATTGCTCTGACACTTAGTTGTGTGTGTGGTGCTGGGGTTTGAACCTGTGTACTTGCACGTGCCGGGCAAGCACTGTAACCACCAAGCCACTGCTCCAGCTTGTAGAACCAAGACCTTTGGCCCTTAGCATACCCACTTCTCCGCTTTGCCCATGCTAATGGCGTTTTGGTTTCTCAAATTTGACATTTCATTTCTTACCTGGGGCTTTCGTATGTCCTTGTCATTTGTTTTCCAGGACACTCCCATCCTGCTCTTTGCTTGGGCTCTTCCGTTCTCAGTTCAGTTCATTCATTCAGAAAAGCCTTCTCTAGACTTATATTAGATCAGGTTCTTTTGTTTTGCCTATATCATTCCCTCAAGGCAGTTACGTAGTTGGGACAATATACTGTGGGATTGTGTGGTTGTAACCTATTTCCCACATTGTTAAACTGTCACTGCCAAGAGGACTCTGTCATGCATTTTGTCCCCAGCATCTAGCACAGTGTCTGACAAAGTCAGAGCTTAAAAATCTCTGTTGAATGTTGGATATGTAGCTGGGTGAACAAGATGGCCAAATGACTATCTTCAAAGTACCAGGCTTGAGACTAGGGATGTAGCTCAATGGTAGAGTGATTGCCTGGCATGCTTGAGGCTTGGCACTGCCAAGCCCAGCACTGCCCCCCCTTTCCAAAAATTGCTGGGACAGACTGGAACACAATTTGATGATGTAACAAAATTTAATCTTGTGGTCACATATATTATCTCAGTAGTCATGATAACCAGATAGTTCTGCTATGGTTTTGTTTTGTTTTTGGTGCTTAGGATTAAAGCCAGGGTCACTTTACCACTGAGCTACAACCCTGGTCCTTTTCATTTTAAATTTTGAGATGGACTTAAGTAGTTGAGGCTGGTCTTGAACCTGGGTTCTTTCTGCCTAAGCCTCCTGAGTTGCTGGAATTATAGGCATGTACCAATACACCTGGCCTCTGATACAGTTTTTAGAAATAGTTTTGAGAATTATTTAACATAGAAAGATAATTGTGAAGCGACCTTTAGTTTGTATTTCTTAAAACTTGGAAATGTTCACGTAAAGTAGTTGCTGCCCACCACTTTGGTGATAGTAATATATTTATTCCTGCTTTTTTGCTAGTGGCTCAGAGTCCTTATTATACCACTTAAGTGAATTGAAAGGAATGGCTTCATGGAAACAAAAGTACGAGCCTCTTGGACTGGATGCTGCAGGGATTGAAGGTAGTGTTTTAATTTCTCAGTAGAATGCTTTAGATGTAGTTTACTTATTTAACAGTGATATTTATTTATTTATCTCTTTAGATGCTATTACTGCTGTGGGTTCTTTCATACTCAAGGCAAATGAACTTCTTCAGTAAGTAATGGGGTTATCTAGGATTAATGATCTGAGAACACTCACTTTTTACTTCTAAGAATATAGTCTTAATTCTCTGATCATGAGGTTTTAAATTTTCATGAAAATTATGTTTGTGTGTGATTTAAACATACATAAATGGTACAGAGATCTTATAAATTAAAGTTGTATTCCAGTCCCACCTGTTCTCACCCCCAAAGGAATCAATCCGTGAATTCTAATGTCTGACAAAAATCTAGTTAAAAAGATAGGAGAATAAGTTACCAAAATAATAATATAATAGAATTCAATTTAAAATAGTAATTTTGTTTTATTTTCAATACAAAGAATGAAAAGACCCCCATGTTATAATAAATACTGTTGTAAAATTCCAAGGTATCAAGGGTAAAGCTCTTAGAGATATGAAACAAAAATAGCCCTTCAAAGAAGTGAGAAGTCAGGAAGCATGATACTTCCATCAACAAAAAGTCCGAGACTAATGGAGCACTGCTTCCATAGTTACATGAGAACATGATTTCCGTGTCAGAATTTTAAGTCCTTGAGGGTGGGAGAAATAACACACACAAATTTATCTTCCAATCTACTTTTTTTTTTTTCAAAGAGAGAGAAGGACAGAGAGAGAGAGAAGAGAATCAGTTTTATTTAGTTTTTCATATGGCTTTCATTGTTTTCAACACTTTGTTGCATATGTGGTGCTGTGGTTCAAACCTGGGTCCTTGCGCATGCCAGGCAAGTGCCTTAACTGCTGAGCCACCACTTCAGCCCCTCCACATCTACTTTTCTGAGTGAAATTATTGAAGGATGCTTTTCAGCAAAATGATTAAGGAAAGAAAGAAAGCCCTGAGCAAGTAGATACTGTGGCAGCTGCATGGCAGACAGGAGCACAGTGTATTGATGAGCAGGGTGCAGGCTAAAGGAGGCATCTGGGACAGAAAGAGTGCAGTACCACATCGTTCCGATATGGAGAGAATGGAAGGATGCAGTGAGGACAGCTGATGCGAGAAAATAGGAAAGCCATACAAAATCAAAGCAGAAGAAGTTCTAAAAATTGATAAAAACAAGTACATGCAGTATAGCCGTGGTTTAGAAGTGTGGAAGCAACCTATGTAAAAACTAAAAGCAGAAAGACTACAAGAATTAAAATTATCTTGCCTGAGAATCAATATAATAAAGATGGCCATTCTATCCAAAGCCCTTTACAGATTCAATGCAATCCCCATCAAGATACCTATGGCATTTTTCAGAGATATAGATAAAGCAATTCTCAAGTTCATATGGAACAACAGGAGACCCAGACTAGCCAAAACACTACTCTATAGAAAGGAAGAAATAGGGGGTATCTCAATCCCTGACCTGAAATTATATTACAGAGCCATAGTAGCAAAAACAGCATGGTATTGGTATCAAAACAGAACCGAAGACCAGTGGAACAAATAGGAGATCCTGAGACAAACCCTCATATCCTTAACTATTTGATATTTGATAAAGGGGGCAAAAGTATAGTGTGGAAGAAAGATAGCCTGTTCAACAAATGGTGTTGGACAAACTGGACAGCCATTTGTAGACAACTGAAGCTGGATCCTTATCTTTCGCCCTGCACAAAAATTAAATCAAAATGGATCAAAGACCTGGATATT
>PVKS010015421.1:0-45997 GCA_004027875.1 Aplodontia rufa | reverse complement strand
CTCCAAAGTCCATGATTTTTCTACTTCAAATCTAAAAACAACAACCAAAAAAAAAAAAAAAAAAAAAGGTGAAGATTTCATCCCAGATAGACAATTTATAATGCCTCTAGTTTTACACTGTACACAGAAAGGAATAAGTTTGAAGGAAAGATTAGCCTAAAGAAACCAGGAGCAACATTTATTCAATTCATCTGTTTCCCTTGTTCTAAGACAGTATTCAAAGGACCTAACTGAAGGTGGAGAAAACTATACTTATTGAAAACTCAAGTAATCTCTAAATCCTTTCAAAAGCATTTTAAGTAGTATGTGATGCCTACTAAAGAACAGATGCAAGAATATGAAAATTATGAAGCATGAGAATAAAAAAAAACTCAGCACATAATTTAAGAATCAGATCATTAGGGGACAGTATGTCATATTTGACAATTGGTTCTTTCATTTATTAGGTTTTTAGGATTCATCAATCCACTCTATTATCATTGGACATTCCCTCTTTCCTATTTATTTTAAATCAATTTAGGCCAAATATATTTCTATAATTACTCATAACTATTTTTCATGTCAAGTTTCAAAGAAATTAGAAAGAATATAATCATACTTTGCCATTAGTGATATAATCAGCGTTGCAGGTGCATACCAAAAACTCAGCATCTCAACATCATTTAAAAACAATTCCACCTTCACATGCAACCTGCCAAATGACTACCTGGAAGACCTCAGAATTTGCCGCATTTCATAGTAAAATGAAAGTTTACTACAATGATAGAGATCTCCTACTACAATGCTATTGTGCTTCATGTATTATTAAAACTGTTAATTTGATCTTAAATCACTTTGCTAAAATGTATATATATATATATATATATATATATATATAGCAAAGTTGCTATATATGACATATCAACTTCAGAATTGTGTATTTAGTCAACATACATTTGCCTCAAACTCTCCTACAATAACATGTACATACTGATATGCTAAGATAGTTGTCAAAAAAGTTCCACTTTTGCTGGTTGCAGTGACACATGCCTACAATCCTAGCAGGTCAGGAGGCTTAGGCAGGAGGATTACAAATTACAGGCTAGCTTCAGTAACTTAGTGAGGCCCTAAGTAAGTTAGTGAGAGCCTGTCCTAAAATAAAAATAAAAAGGGTTGGGTATGTAGCTCAGTGATAAAATGCTCCTGGGTTCAATCCCTGGTACAATAATAAAAATTTTTTAAAAATTCCACTTTTAAGAATTTTTTGTTCTCCATTTCTACAGAACAGAAACAGAGTCAGGAAATGTTATGTTTGTTTTCATTGTGTTCCTACTTAGGATTTTTTTTTTTTTTACATTACCTTTGTAGCTTTCTGTATGTGATAACTGAGTGAACTTTCTTTTTTTAAAGAGGAAGAGAGTGAAAGAATGAGAGAGAAAGAGAGAACCAATTTTATTTATATTTTCATCTGGCCTTTGTTTCTCTGGCACTTAGTTGTGTATGTAGTGCTGGGTTTCAAACCCAGGTCCTCATGTATGCCAGGCAAGTGCTGTAACTGCTGTGCCACTACTCCAGCTCCCTGAGTGATCTTTTTAATATTACAACAGTGAGATGAGTGTTTCTAGCTCATTTGGGGGAATGAAAAACCTACTCAATTATCCATAACCTTTGAAGGTATTATAAGTAAAACATATTTATTGATGCCTCTTGGACCTCCTATTAGATGCTGAATTTCTTTATCCATAAAGTAAGAATAATAGCAGCTGTTACCGCCTATGGTTTCTATGAGAAACTATAGAGAAATTGTTAAATACTGTACACCAAGATCATGATTAAAGATTTAATAAATATAGGTTATTTCTGCACATCTTTTCCTTTTCACATCAATTCCTATATGATATAAATATTTTCCCTGCTGTCTTACTTTGCATTTGGAGGGCTGTACATAAGGACAAGGGGCAGTCAGAGAACATCACTGTTATATACTCACACTTCCCAAGTGTGGTTATTTTTCCAAAAAAAAAAAAAAAAAGAAAAGAAAAATAGTTCTTTAGTGTTTTTAAAGAAAAAGTTTCTGTAGGGCAGCCAACTGTGTTTAATTCATATCAATATAGGATGGATGAAGAGTAGGAAGAACAAATGAATATTATTTAGCAAAATGCTTGTGATTCATTCTCAAAAATCAGATTACTGGGGTTGAATGAGAGGTTGGAGATCATGCAGCACAAACTTATTTTTATAAATAAGAAAACTGGGTCGATAAGTGAGTTTCTGGGCAATTGCGAGTCTTAAGTGGAAACCAGGTGTTGAGACCCTGTTCACAAAAACTCTCAATAGTTTCTATGAACTCACTTCAGTGATCTAGGCATCACAAGGCTTTACAAACACTGTCCCATTCTTGATCTGGTAACGTATTCAAATCATTTCAAGCTAGATATTACCGAAATATAGTCCTCAACCTATGCCATCTGTCGTAAGGCTGGGAGAAACGGACGAGCGGATGAGTGGGGCTGGGAGGGAAGACCGAGGGTACCGACAACACACAAGTTTAGTCTTAAAACAGTTAAACAAAAAGGGCTATGGGGCCACATAATCCCTACTTGTCTTGCTCACAGAGGGACCTTTAAGAAAAAAAAACACCAGGAACATCTGGGGAGGAGATACCTACGGCATTTCGAGACTCAGGGAGGCACCACCGACGCTGGACAAAGTGAACTAAGCCGCTTCTGACCGAGAAATCAGCCGAGCCGAACAACGCAGCCCGAAAAGCGCGGGCAGGCGGGCACCGTGGTGTCCCACCCAACGCGGCCCGCCGGAAACACCCTCCGCGCGGAAAAAGAAACCGAGAGCGTGCGAGGAAAGGGGCGCACAGGGAGTCTAGGCGCAGAGCCCCGTGCGGTCCCGCCGCGTGCGACGCGCAACCCTCTCTCACCGCTGTGGTCATAGCAACCCCCGAACAGAGGAGCAACAGAGCCACGCCTGTTCTCTTTGAGTCAAGTCATCCGGGATTTAGAGCCGGACCGTTTTGGGAGGTGCACCGCGTCTTATTTCCGGTGGCGGCGAGGTGCCGTTGCCATGGTAACGAGAGAAGGGCGCTGTCGGTCCGGCGTCTGTGAGAGAGGATCGCGGGATCGGCGAAGAGAACTGGCTGCGCTTCGTCGTGTGTGAGCTGGAATTAGGTAGCAAACAGCTCGCTGGCTCGGTCTCTTCGCTCCCTGTCCCTCACCGTGCGGCTTTTTCTTCTCCCACTTCTTTTGCTTCTCTGTCCTCCTAACAGTTGGTCTACGCAGGTCCCTAAAACGTCCATCCACTTGCAGTTTTATGCAAAGAGGAGGGCGAGCGTGGAGACCGCCCGAGGCCGGCCGGACGCCGTTCCCCGCGGAGGGACGGCGGCCGCGCGGCTGCTTTCGCCGGGCGCTTTGGACGCCCGCGGCGCTGCTTCACAGTTTATTTTTCGAGCTGTTGTGCGCCTGGTTATTTATGGAGCCGTTTGCGGCAGTGTACTCTCTGGGCCCCTGGCTCGGTCTCGGGCTGGAGTTTTAAATAAAGGAGGTTTCCAAGCCCGAGGGGTCCACGTACGTATTTATTTAGGCTTCAGTTCGGTCTCTTCACAGAAGAGGGGAGAATCGAATTCTGGAACATTCCTGCCGCGGGATGTCCGTGTGAGAGTCATCAGATTTGATAGAAGACCCTAAGAAATACAAAGACAGCATTCTTTCTTCCTTCTTTCGCGTTTGTGAGACGTGCGCGCGCATCTGTGTTCAAAACTCTGGTGCTTAATTATAGTGATACCAGTGTGCGGGCACCAGACTGTGACGCCACATCCCTATGGGGTCCTTCTAAATCTGGTGTAATATGAAAGTGTCAGGCAGGCGGTCTGTGTATTATAAATAGGATACTTCATCCATGATAAGCGATTATTATCTTTCTTTCCCAAGTGTAAAAGACCCATATAATTCAAGAAGGTGCCAGTGATTTAGGCCCCCTGAGTCAGAATCCAATGAGTCCTGAAGGGGACCCTACTTGTGTCATCTTATTGTTGAACTTGAAATTTCAATTTATTAGGCTGGAATGTATTTTTAGAAGTCAGAGCTGGATAAAGTACTGTTCCAAGCTGTCAGACCACCAGCACAATTTAGTTCCTCATGGTGGCCATTGTTCAATAAGCCTTCTTCCCATATTAACAATGAAAAAATTGATTTTGAAGTTAGGTCTTTCACCACTTAACTACTAGCTAGGTGACATCTCTGCCCCTCAATTTCTTCATCTGTAAAATGGACAAAAGCAGGATAAGGTAAGATGTATGACAGTTCATTAAGCTCTTATGAGCAAAGGGGCTATGTAAACCCAAAATATTATTATTAACAAAGGAATGCACTAAAGCTCCATGGTAATGCTATAAAGAGGACTTTAAAAATTCAGTTACTTGAAATATGGGGCTGCATTATTGAGATGTTAATTAAATGCTTTGGTTGATCCTGCTGTGCAGTATGGGTGCCAATTGCTATCTGTAAAATCTCATTATTATGGAATTTCACATTTTGTTGTTGTTGGGTACTGGGGATTGAATCCAGAGTCACTTTACCACTGAGCCATATCCCCAGCCCTTTGTATTTTTTATTTTCAGACGGGGGTCTCACTAAGTTGCTTAGGGGCTTGCTAAATTGCTGACGCTGGCTCCTGCTTCAGCCTCCTGAGCCACTGGAATTACAGGTGTGTGCCACAGTGCCTGGCTGCACTTTCATATACAGTTTAGCACTTACTATGTGCTGGACAGAGTTCTATATGCTTCATATGTATATTAACTAATTTAATTCTCGTAATGAACCTGTTGAAGCATCTCATCTGACTGTCTTATTTTGAAAGAAGAGATGTATGCTTTTCTTTTGTCCTGATTCTTCTGTGTTGTTTTATATCTTTGTTTTTTTGGCTATTATTGCATATTGGCAGAACAGTTGTGTGTGTGTGTGTGTGTGTGTGTGTGTGTGTGTGTGTGTTAGAAATCAACTCCCAAGAGCTTATTAACATATGATAAGAAATGTATATACATGCTATAACTTTCTTTTTTCCTACATATAAAAATTTTACTTTCTTGATTTCCCCCAATACACATTTGAAAGGCATAGTAGTATTTGCATTTTAGGTGATTAATATTAACTAAAACAAATTTCAAAATTATGTTCTAATAGAATGGCCATCAATCCAGGAAGTGATGCAGCTTTTACCAGTCAGAAATCTACGATTTCAGAGAATCCTCGAACAAAGAAATTTCCGCTAACTGAAGAGGAGATATTTTATATGAATTGTAGAGCTGCCTACTTAACTATCTTCAAAAGCAGCTTAGAAAACATTATTTCTAAAGATCAACTTTGCCTAGGTAAATTTTTTTAACTTAAATGTTTTTCGTTATTTGTTGAAAGCTAATAGATCAGAAAGACTGGGATTAGAATTCCATTGCTGAATCATCCCAATTGCGTAGTGAAGTTTGAGCAGTGGAACTACAGTAAGCTGTTGTGCCATTTCGTGTAAGTTACATATATTAGGAACCTTAAAATAAAATTTTCAATGTTCATGCAACCTAGATTGGTATCTTGAAAGCTTCCACTAACTGCTACTTGCTTAAAAATATTTTTATTCTCATTTTGCTGCTTTGGAATTTATAATAGTAGAATTAAAACACTTTTGGCATCTGAATTATTGGTCTAAATTTTGGCCTATGCTGAGGAAAATAGACAGGAATATGAAAATGGTGTGAAATGACTTTAAAAAAGAAATATTGGGAGATAAATGGAATTTGAAAAGAAAAGAATTCAGAGTTTATTGTTTTTTGGTTTTGTCCCCTACTGCTTCTCTCCATTATTTAAAAATTCCTCTGGTTACAACTGTCCCCCAAATTTTGTTCTCACCAGGGCATCAAATGGTTTGAAGATCCCTGGTCTCAACAGAGTGGTAAACAATATTAGATAACACTGACTACTTGTGTCAGTTTCATCAACACTGATAATTTTATGAGTAGAGAAACTTGAGTTATTTTTCCATCTTTAAAAGTGTTTAACTTAAATCAAAACTCTAATATTTCTGCAGCAATGTCTTGGATTTATATGCAATAAGATCCCTATTTGAGGAAATCCATTTTGGGGAAGATGAAAATTGAAGAGATTAAAATTTGATTTTTAAATAAAAGACATTATTATTTGTAAAATAGTTTTAATGCAAATGCCGATTGAAATGATGTTTAAATTTATGAGTTAATTTTACTTTGATTTACATAATTTTTAAATTAGTTAAATGTTCCATTTTGAATTTTGTTTTATTTTAAATTTAAGTGTTAGCAGATGAAACCCATAGTAGTTTATCTATGCGTTGGCATTACCCCTGGATAACAAAGTTTATACGCATTGATTGTTACTGTTTTGACAATGTTTCCCCCTCATCTGTATCCTGTATCGCATATACTTCTAATAAATTTGAAAAAAAAATTTAAGTGTTAGTGTTTAATTAATAAGTGTTAATGCTATAGGAAGAACTCCAATTAACTTAAGTCCCATTTGCTGCTATTTCTTAAATATTTAATTTTTTTCGTCTTTTGAAAAGAGCCTGAGATAACAAATCTGCTAAGTTTGCAAGTTTAAAATGCTTTCCACTCCTGTAGCATTTCGTTTGTGAATTAATGACTGTATTAAGGTGCTGTCTTTTTTTTTTATTAGTTCAACATAGTCTTACATATTGGAGGGAATTGTTGTTACAGAGTCATGCATACATGGATATTGACATAGTGAAATAGTAAGTTAAGGCCGATCCTAGACCAAGATCTACCTCCCCCCTTCATCCATTTCCCTGAACTCATGTCTCCTCTGTAATCCCATGGTACTATAGTTTGAAATGAACATATAGGTGTATAATAATTGTCGACATTTCTGAGTTTCTCTGCCTGCCTGTGTTTAGATAGGCTTCTAATGGGAGTTGAGTATTCCCTGTTGTATTGATAAGCCCCCCTATCTCTCCCTCCCTCCCTTCTCCCCCCACCTTCACAGGTTTGGTTCCTCCAGCTTATGTGGAGTTTCAACTATGGTGAGTTTATTACTTAAACTCAGCTGACTTAGGTTTTACACTAGCTTCCACATATGAAAGAAAACATTTGGCCCTTAAGTCTTTGAGTTTGGGATATTTCACTCAGCATAATTTTTTTCCCATTTCCATCCATTTGGCTGCAAAAGGCATGATATCATTCTAATAGCTGAGTAGAACTCCACTGTATGTGTGTATATATATATATACCACAATTTTTGAATCCATTCATCTAGTGAGGGTCATCTGAGTTGGTTCCATAGTTTAGCTCTTGTAAACTGAGATGCTATAAACATTGATGTAGCTGTGTCTCTGTAGTGTACTGATTTTAGCTCTTTTGGGAAAATACCCAGGAGTGAGATAGCTGGGTCAGAAGGTAGTTCCATCCCTAGTTTTTTGAGGAGTCTCCACACTGCTTTCCAAAGTGGCTGTACAAGTTTGCAGTCCCACCTTTCTCCCCGTAACCCCTCCAGCATCTGTTTATATTCTTCATTTTTGCCCCTGACTGGAGTGAGGTGGAATCTCAGTGAAGTTTTGATTTGCATTTATCTGATTGCTAGTGATGTAGAACAATTTCTCATATATTTATTGGCTTTCTGGACTTCCTGTGTTGAGAATTTTCCATTTAGTTCCCTAGCCCATTTGTTGATTGGATTATTTGTGTTTTTGGTGTTCAGTTTTTTGAGTCCTTTGTATGTTCTAGATATTAGTCCCCTGTCGGAGGCATAGCATGCAATGATTTTCTCCCATTCTGTAGGTTCTCTCTTGATACTCTTGACTAAATCTTTAGCTGAACAGAAGCTCTTCAATTTAATGGCATATCCCACTCATTGATTCTTGGCTTTAATTCTTGTGCTATGGGAGTCTTGTTGAGGAAGGAAGTGCCTACATCAATGTGGTACAGTGTCGATCCTATTTTTTCTTCTAGCAGTTATATAGTTGCTGGTTTGATTCCTAATTTTTTCATCCATTTCTATTTAATTTTTGTGCAGGGTGAGAGATAGGCATCTAATTTCAGTTGTCTACATATGGCTGTCCAGTTTGACCAGCATCATTTGTTGAATAGGCTGTCTTTCCTCCACTTTATAATTTTGCCCCCTTTGTCAAATATCAGATGGTTAAAGACTTGTGAAGGTACTGTCAGTCTTGTGAAATTATCTGAGAATATAAAGCAGTGTTTATCTCTTCAGTGTTATGTACACTTTTGGTTTTATGGTGAAATATTCTTTGTAACATTCTAGTAATTGATTTCAGATAACCTAGTTATTAAAAGGAAGTAATGTGAAGCAGTGATGTCTCTTTCTTACTACTTTTATCTGTATCCTTCTGCCACCTAGCATATAATACATGCTTTGATATATCCATTTCAAAATCAGAGCAATACCATTACCAGAGCTTTAGTGACTCTTTTTAAATTTTTTTGATCAATTTATAAATAATACTGATATTATAGACTCATGTCAAAGCTTAACAGCTACAATTTCATGTTTTTACTATTGTCACACTTAACAGTTAATCTATTCTAAATCTTAAGATTAAAGTTATTAACAACTAGAATGTATCAGTTTCATTAAAATGGGGATGTCTACTTACTGAGTACATATTTTGGCTTAATTAAAATCATTTTTAGAAAGTTGTTATTTTGTAATTGACAAAACATTTTTAAAAATAATATTTTCTTTGTTACTGACGATAGCAACAGGTGTACTGAGCTGTACCTTGTGGGAAAGAATTAAACATTAACTTCTCAATGATGGACAGAAATTGTCATTTTCTGTCATGTTGATTTTTCACCTAAAAATTGCTACTTCATTTATATCCTACTTGACTTCCCAACTTTTAGGAATTGGCTGGGGTTGGAATTCTAAAGCATATATGCCCTTTCTCTGATTCTGTTACTAGATGAATTGTATGTTTACACAGTAGACAAAATATTTATCTTTTGTTCCTTGGATAGCATGGTAATCAGGGATTTTGTCTATATCCAAAATAAACCTGTGGAGATAAAAAATTATATCATCTCCAATGCTACAATTTCCATAAAGACATTATAGGTGAATGAAAGATGGCAATTATTATCATTACAACTTCTGTTGGCTTTAAGGTCATCTTTAGATTGTCTTCTTGTTTCTCTTTTTTGCCAAAATTTAAATTATCTTGGTACAATGAGCTAGGATAATCTGGAGAATGGGGAAATTTTTCTTTGTCTTCTAAAATATTATTGACCATAAGTCATGACTACAAAGAATAAGTTTTTGCTTTAGATGTAGATCTCATATTTACATTATAAAACTTCATTGGAACTAAAAAGTTTGTATCTGAAAGAATATCACTCTATGTATGCTAGTGTACAATAAATATTCAATGTAACTGACTCACAAATATTTGAATTTATTACCTTGATTTAATCTCTATTTCCTTAAGGATATTTCTTTAAATTGTTTTATATTTATTTGTCTCTATTACACTAAATTATAATATATTCAGATTATCCTTTTTTTAGCATGCTTTACATTGCACAGATCTTGTGAATTCCCACCTTAGGTAGAAATATCCAATATAAAGTTTAATAATAGAAGTTGATAGTGCAGTTCAGGACATTTATACCTTTTTAAAATTCTGTTAATTCCTTCTGTGGTGCTTAGGAAACATTCATCCATTTTAGATAGCTATGTCTTTTTTTTTTTTAAAGAGAGAAGGACAGTAAGAGAGACAGACAGAGAGACAGAGAGAATCAATTTTTATTGAGTTTTTCACATGGCTTTGGTTGCTCTGACAGTTGTGTACGTGGGTACTGGGGTTTGAACCTGTGTACCTGTGTATGCCAGGCATGCGCCATAACTGTTGAGCCACTGCTCCAGCCCAGTAGTTATATGTTAATGTGCAGAAGTTTATTTGCAAATTACCAAGTAACCTCTATCCAACTGTAAAGAGATATCAGTAGTTATTTAAACCATTATATTTTAGTGTGAGAGGACATATGAAAATATGCAGATCTTTTCTCACATTGTTTTTCTTTCATAGATATAAGAACATGGTTGAAAATGAAATGTAGTTTAACCAGAGTTGACATTCTTGATTTTTAGCAGGGCCCTAACTGCACCTGGGTACTATTTTGTGCATATAGTTGACATGGAACATGATTTGTTCTTGAAAGCCTGCTATCCAGCAATGATGAAAATTTTAGATATCATGTCTTGTGGACATGAATATTTTCAAATGAATGATTGAAAGTGAATTTTGATATTTTTGTATAATATTAAAGAAGAAAAAAACCTACTTGAAAAGCAGAACTAAAATCATTTAAGCTGTTAGATATAAATGATGATGGCTCTTCTTCACTTCATTAAAATATTTGTTGAGGTAGAAAAAGTAATAATTCATGCTTTTTGTCATTAGCCTTATATCCTCAAAACAATTACATGGATGGTGTTTTTAATCCTTTTTTTCTTTAAAATCTCTTAAGTTTACAGGTTTTATCAGTTATTTAAAACTTTTATGTTGAGAAAAAAATTGCCAGAGCAGGAAAAATTCATTTAATTCTAGCAGTAGTAAATCAAGAATCTTTAGCTGGTGGATATAAATGTTTTCGTAAGTCAGGCAAACAATGACATAACTGGATTGTAAACACCAAAGGTAATGTATTGGTATATATTGGATTTGTTTAATTTAATATATAATGACTGGAAGAAAAATTACACTTAGATACCAATTTCAAATGTTACAATAACAAACAATACTTGTTTTATTGGACAGCTCTTCAGTATGCAGGAAGAAATCCATCCCAAAAAACCATTAATAAGTATTGGACTCCTCAAACTGCCAAACTGAATTTTGATGATTTTTGTATAATTTTAAAGAAGGAAAAACCTACTTCAAAAGCAGAACTGCTGAAATCATTTAAGCAGTTAGATGTAAATGATGATGGCTCTATTTTACACACTGACCTTTATAAATTTCTAACAAAGGTAAGATCTGTGAAATGGTTTTGTAATGTGCATATCTACAGAACAACTGAGACTCTAGCTTTGGCTACCAAAGTTTCAATTAAAAATAATTATTTCATTGACAGGTAAAATTAGTCACATGTTATTTGTAAGGAGAGATTCCTTGGATGAAAAATACTTTGTAAATAAAATATGAAATTGAACAGTCTCTTTGTGCTCCTATGCAGTTCTTTCCTGCCCAGAATTCTTTGAAAATCAGTGATAGATCCATATGGGATAAGTAAAAGGAAAATAAAGTATAAATGGGATTAGAAATCCATTCTGTACGTTGTTGGAAGATACCATTACTCTACATTCAGTAGCAATTATAACCGATTCCATGATACAAAGTTGTTAAAATTTAGTAAACAAATTTAGCATATTTTCATAAATTACTAAAATTCTGAATTTTATATAGTACTCTCATCATTGCTTGATATAATACTTGCTCTGATTTATAATGAAACCACATATTCAAAGTTACTTGTAGAAGACATTCAAATATTTCCACAATCTCCATGAGTAATAAAGTGCTAATCATGTCATTTTAAACTAAGTCTTGTTTTATTTCAGAGAGGTGAGAAGATGACTCGAGAGGAAGTAAATGCCATATTAAATTTGGCTGATGTAAATGCTGATGGGAAATTTGACTACGTTAAGGTACATAAGCTCATATTGTAATTTGCATTCTGTGTAGGGATTATTTTTATTTTATTTTTTCCCTGGCTTTATTAAAATATTGTTGACAAAAATTATATATATATATATATATATATATATTTACAGAATACATGTAATGTTTTGATACAGGCATACATTGTGAAATGATTAATTCAAGGTAATTAACATCAGAAAAGATCTTTTTTTGAGATCCACCACTGAGCCAGCACCCCCAGCCCCTAGAAAGGTATTTTTAAAAAAATGCATCTTTTTGTATTGGCAATGACTCAGTTGTATATTGTGTGTTCATTGTATTTGAAAGTTATTCTCTTCAGTTCTACAATTGTGATATGATGATTACATTAAAATAATATAAACTACATTCCTAATTCAGAAATCCAAAATCCAAAATGCCCCCAAATCTGAAACTTTTTTTGAGTATCAACATGATCCACAAGTGACAGTTTCACGCCTGACCTCATGTGAAGGGTAGCAGTTAAAATTTAGGCACAGTAAAATTATTGTATAAAACTACTCTCAGGGTGTGTGTATAAAGTGTATATGACAAGCAAATTTCATGTTTACATTTGAGTTCCATCCCCCAAATTTCTCATTATATATAAGTGAATACTCCATAATTTGAAAACATCCAAAATGCTTTTAGTCCCAACATTTCAAATAAGGGCTGCTCAACTTGTATAACCAGGTTAAGCACATAGTCATATAAACAAACAGATTCTCCTCAGAAATGTACCTTTTCTGGAATGAAGAATCATAAAAATTATTTGAACAAACGCAAGTCTATACATCTTGTAAAAAAATAAATCATCTCTCCTTGTGTAACATTTTATTTCCACTCACAGTATGACCTTCTCATTGAATCATGGCTGCATTTCACTAGGTCACTTGAGGCTGGTCAATCTGAATCAAGAAAATAAAATGAGTTACCAAGTTCAATAAGAAATATATTCCATCTATCAGTCTATTCCTTGCTTACTAATGTGCATTTGCCTTCTCCTCCTCCCAAATGTATGATTCAATGTTTTACCCACTGGACTACTTTTTATTTCCTATAGTTTTGTAAATTATATATGACAACCAATGAGCAATGTCTCAAGACTACACTAGAAAAACTGGAGTTTGATAGTAAACTGAGGCGTCAACAGTTTGGAAGCCATGTTGAAGAATCCCTTGAAAGGGGCTCATCACCAGTTGCAAAACTGTCACCTAGAATTATAAGAAACAATGACCATGAAACATTCTCAAATAAAGGTATGTACTTCCAGCATTAAGATTTCTTGATCAGCAATGAAGAGTCATAATTCAAATAAAATTTCCTTCAATCTCAGCCTATTGGTGATAAATGAGAATCCTACTTTTGTTAGCTACCATTTCTAGACTCTCTTAGCTATAAAAATCTCTTGAAGTAAAATTTTACTATGGAACTTGACTTGGCTATGTTCATTATATTTTATTAAAACTACAATTTCAGACTAAAAGGTGACATATTGAAGTGAGGAATCTTATTAGTAGTCCATAAATTTGGGACCCTTAAAGTCTGATAAATATAAAAGCTTTGACTTTATTTCAATAGGAAGAACAAAGAGTGAAATTATACAATTGACATTTTATACTATGCTGTTTAGAAACAAACTATCCTATTGACAACTTTTCATAATATTAGACTGTTAACTATTACTTGTTGCAGGTGACACAAGGAGTCTTTTACTGTCAACAACTAGAAAGTTCAAAACATCTGTTTCCTACACAGTTACCATGGGTGCTAATAGTAACCGAAACTCAAAGTTAATTGAGCCAAACTTAAAGGTATAGTATTTGAAATTAACATATAAACTTTTTCTGAAAAAAATTGACATTAAATTTATTAGTAACGATTCAGTGTGTATAGAAAACCAATAAAGTCTGTGAAGTAATTCTTTGAGGGTTTTCCTGCAGAATGCAGCATTGCTGCCTATAAGCCAGTTGTAATATTTGTAAAGTAAAACTAATGTAATGAATATGAATATTACCCAAAGGGTTTTAGTTTAAAAATGATGACTCTTAAATTTGATGAGTAGATTATGTAATTATATACTTTGGTAAGCAAATTTTTTGTTGTTGTTTAACAAATATTGTCCATAGGTGTTTCTTATAAATAAATCATTCATTCAATATCAATTCCTATGAGAGAAAGACAAGAAAGTCACTTTGCTAAGTCAATATTTGTTGAGTGTTAATATTGATCTTCTTCCTTTGTTTTCCCTTTCTAGACTCAACCTTTACTAGTTTTCTTTCAACAGAAAATAATAGCTACAGAAATATAAAACATTAACTGGAAACTGCTAGGATACATTAAAAATGTGCATCTAGAGACCTCTGTAAAAGGGGGAAAAATGGTTATGACCACATACTATAACTGCTGTTAGAAAACTGAACTGATTGTTCTCAAGAGCTACATTTTTGTTTCAAATAACAACTCTGTATTTGTTATTGAACTCTGAAGTCCCTTATATCTTTAAATTGCTAGACAGTGACATTTGTTCTATATTAAAATTTTAAAACATTATCTCCAAGGAATTTGTTCAGACTGTTTAGGAATCTATACACCCTAAGCAATTTGATGTGCATTTCCAACATGTTCACATAATATTTAGTGTCCCAATAATATTAGTTTCCATCAGTGGAACGTTTTTGTGTTTTGCAAAGTTAAGTGCTAATAAAATTACCTAAGTAATTGTGGTTTACATGATTCAAAAGATTTTTGTAAATAAGTGTGATTTTTTTTTTTTAAAGAGAGAGGGACAGTGAGAGAGAGACTCAATTTTATTTAGTTTTTCTTGTGGCTTTCGTTGCTCCGACACTTCGTTGAATACATGATGCTGGGCTTCAAACCTGTGTCCTTTCACAGGCCAAGTGTGGTAACTGCTAAGCACTCCAACCCAATAAGTGTGATTTATCCAACATAAATATATAAATAAATAGCAATGTTGATTATATTAAATCATCATAAGACTTTTTCTTAGTGCTATTAGTTGAGCCCATAACCATACAATTTCTTTAATTTAGTGTACCTCAACAAATAATCACTAAATGAGTAATATTTGCCAGCTATTTTGCTTAGTGTAAAATATGGACCTTGAATTAAAAAAATTGAAATTTTCTATTTGATTGTTAATAGTATATATACCAAGGTAATACAGCATAGTATTTCATTTGTTCATGCATTTATTCAGCAAATATTTTTTGATTGACTTCTCTGTGCCATGCATTGTTTTAGGTGTTGATGAAGAACTTTGGATAGACAGACCTAATTTGAATACTAGCTTTTTTCCTTAATAACTTGGTGATGTTAGCCCTCTGAGTCTCAGTTTCCTTATCTATAAAGTGTGTTTTGGAAAGATTCAAATCATCAATCGTAAAGCATTTAGCACAATAAGAGGTACAGACAGTATTCACTTTAATAAAAAAAATCTTCATTAATATTAATAACTGAGAAATGGCTGTAGGTCTTTATATGTAAATAATGTGATGAAAGTATAGTTTAAGAAAAGTTTTTCTATTATTGTATTATTTATGGAGACCTTAAATTAGAGATATTGTTTGAGAGACTCTCTGGAGTTATCCAGATATAAAGTAATGATAGCATGGCCTGGTAAGGAAAGGGCAGATCTAGTAGATAATGCCTAAATTCATCTGTAGGCCATAGCTTTTGTATAACAATAGTCCACTTAAGTTTTACATCTAAGTCACCAAAAGTAGGGAATGATGCTCATGATAATTGGAAATTAGGTGAAAGGTACTAAGAGGATTTTTGGCATATTATCAACTTTTTAATTCTGTGACTTTCTTATAAACTTAATGTCTTTTGGAGAATTTTATTAGTCTTATATTTCTTTTTTTTTATATCCTATTTCTGATCTTGATAGTTCCCTCTTATTATTTACTACCTGATATTTCTTAAATGAGCTTTAAAAATCTTTGGCTTTTTTGTTATCCAACAGGGTTCAGTTCTTTGTTTTTATTTTACTTTAAAGTAATTTTATTTAATTTCATAAATTTTATACATTTCGGAGGTTTTATAACTCGGAGAAGTATTTGGTTATGAAAATACAGAACAAATTTCAAAAAGGATGATTCATTTTCTTCAAATACTTTAAACAAGTTTGTGTACCTCAGTTTCATGTGGAACAGAAAAGTATGGAATTGGGATAGAAAATGGGAAAGACTTCATAAATTGAAAATTATTGTGGTGAGATGAGGGTAAGCATAAATCAGATGTTTCTTTTCTTTCTTTGCATTTTTTTTTGTTTGTTTGTTTTCGAGTGAGGGTCTTGCTCTTTTACCCAGGCTGGTCTTGAACTCCAGGGCTCAAACAATCCTCCTGCCTTAGCCTTCTGAGCTAAGTGTGCTCCATACCCAACAGCCACATTTTAAAACATGAACCCATCAGTTGGTAAAGGGTTTAAATTACAGGAAGAAGATAAGAACTTTACTGTAATACACATGTATTGCTTTCTACTGGTCATACTTAGGTACTATATTACTGTTCTTTTTTTTTTTTAATCCCAAATTCTGTCCATTTGCTTTGGTTCTAATAATGTTCAAGGAATGTGAGGAATTTTCTTTTGAGAGTGGAATAGCTTCAACTTCCTTGCCTGTCAAGACTGAAATTAGAGTAGGCCATAAACTATGAGTTGTAAACTCCTGAAATGCAGTACTGCTTATATTCAGACTTTATTTTATTTATTTATTTATTTTTGAGAGAAAGAAAATAAATTTTGTTTAATTTTTTTAATCTGGCCTTTGTTTCTCTGACACTTAGTTATGTATGTGGTGCTGGGGTTTGAACCTGGGTCCTTGCACATGCCAGGCAAGCACTCTAACTTCTGAGCCATTCCAGCCCCAAGACTTTTAACTAGCATACGTTATATTGTACATTTATATGCATACATAACACATATATTGTAGCGCCTATGCGTTATAAATGTCTATATACATACGTAGTATACATTCTATACCCACATACAATATGTGTTGTGGGTACATACCATATTCATGTGTTAGATACCACATATATGTTATACACAGATCTCTCTACATGATAATACAAATATAATCATTTCAAACTAAAAATCGTTCTGTCTTAATTTTCATGAATGTGCCAAAAAGTTTTGTTACAGTGGTTTCTTACTTTTAAAAAATATTTGTCAGTTTTAACCTGTGAATTAGGATATAATTCACATCACGTTTTCCCTTCATAAATTTATTTAACCTTTTAAGTATTTTTTTGTACATCCTGCCATATACTTAATTTTTTCCACATTTTTATTGGTATAATATAGTTGTGCCTATTGATGGGATTTGTTGTTACATATTCATATATGCATATAATATAACAATATAATTTGGCCAATATCATTCCCCAGCATTTCCCCCCCTCTCCCTGCCTTTTAATTATTCCTTTAATAAGAAAAAGTTTAATAATTCTTTTTACCTACTTGTTTTAACATGCTAAAAGCAAAATGCTTTTTTAAATAAGTATGTAAACTAATATATCTTTAAAAACAACAGTGATGATGATACATACCTTCCTCCTCTGACAAAGTCTACGGCAGGTCTACTGCTTACTAATACTACTCACCTAAAATTTTAATACTATTACATTATTCATATGTCAAAACAATGATGATGTTCACTACAGCAACCCAAAAAATGTAACTTTACTGATACATTTGTTTTGATAGCTATTTTCTATTTTACTATGTGTAATTTGTACATTTCAGATGTTGTGAATGAAAAATAAAGTAACAGTTGTTTGCATTTAAATAAATTTACTTGAATTGATAGAATATAGCACCACCTCATGCCCTATATAAAAATTACAACCTATTATTTTATTTCTGCTCCCTATTGTCAAAACATTATACATGGAATTTTATACCCCATCATTCTAAAATTTTTTAAAAATTCAGTCTCCTTCCATTTTTCTCAGACTACCCAAACTTGTCAACTTAACATATAATCCTTTCAAACTGATTTACCTGAATGAACCAGTAGTAGTTTTTTGTATTAATTTGTAAAACTTTGTCTAGATCCAAGAGAAAAGCTTTGAGTAATGGAAAGTCTTTTTGTTTTAAAGTAAATTTTAAATTGAATGAGCATTTTGTGTTTATTAACTCTGGAAGATCTAAAGAAATCAAATGTTTCTTTTTAAACACTGGAGCTACAAATTCTCCTTTACTGTTCAGAACAGTCTGATTTTTAAACTGAAGTTGAATTGGTATCAGTCATGTGACATTTGTCTTACTCCTACAACAGCTGTTGTTCTATCATTATCTAGCCTTATAGAATATAGTTCATCAATAATATTGTAATGTATAGTTTAGAGTCTTCCTATAGAAACTTACAAATTCCCTTCTTCGGTCACATTATTTTCTAAAATTAGAACTTAAGAAGATCTCTAGTATTTAACTTGTTCCCACTATATTTTTTTTTTTTTCAGGGCTGAGGACCAAACTCGGGTCCTTGCACGTGCTAGGCAGGCGCTCTGCCATTGAGCTAAATCCCAACCACCCCCCCCACTAGATTTTTTATAAAGCCATCTCCTGTAAGCCACATGTACTGCCTGCAAAGTACCATTAGCTTGGAAAAATTCTATCTTTGAGTTTCCCCAATGGCACAAATTATATTCACTACCAATATATATATATATATACTAATATACCGATACATGCATTATTTTTTACAATTTCATTAAAACAAGGATGGGCTGCTGTACATTATCACAATGCAAATATAAGAAATGTTGCGGCTACTAAAATCTACATTTTTAAAGTAGAAAAACTAAAAAATTAAGTTTATCTTCATACTTAAATGCATGGGGAATTCAGAATAATAAGCTTCATTATACTTTCTTATGATAATATCATAAAGAAGTTGCTTTTAAAAACTGGCTTTAAAAAATCATGGCAGATATTTAAATGTGAAATGAAACTTAGAATATAACTGGTAGACTGGAGAGAAAATAGACCTAGGTTCCAGCTCAGATTTTACAATCAGTGAGCACTGACTTTTACCTCCCATTTTATTTGTCAGAGTTTTTTCATCTGTTGAAAAAGAAGTGTGTACATACTTGCGTTTGAGACTCTTCCTGCCTTTAGTACAGGTTAAGCATCCCTAATCTGAAAATACAAAATCCAAATGCTGCAAAATCTGAAACTTTTGAGTGCCAACATGATACCACAAGTAGAGGATTTCCCACCTTATCGCATGTGAGGTGTGCAGCCAAAATGCAGACATACTAAAAATATTATATAAAATTACATTCAAGGGATATATATATATATATATATATCGTATACTTTTTTATATATATATATATATCGTATACTTTTGCTAGATGTGATGGTGTACACCTGTATTCCCAGCAACTCAGGAGGCTGAACCAGGAAGATTGCAAATTCAAGGCCAGCCTTGGTAACTTAGTGAGACTGTCTCAAAAATAAAAAGGGCTGGGGATGTAGCTCAGTGGCAAAGCACCCCTGCGGTCAATCCCTAGTACTAAAATAAATAAAATATATATGAAACAAAATGAATTTCATGTTCAGCCTTGGGTCCCATTCATAAGATATCTCATGTATATATAGATGTTCTAGAATCTGAAAAAAATAATAAATACTTCTAGTTCCAGAAATTTTGGAACCTGTATTTTGTAATCCTAAATTATTATCCTTTACCATTACAAATAAGTAAATGTAAAAAATATGTTCATGAAATGTGTTGAATCAGATTCCATTTGATAATTGTATAATCAAAATTAATTAAAAGGAAAACATTTAACACCAGAATCATAATTCAAATAATCTCAAAGAGTAATTTGTCTGGATACCCTTATGAGTATATTTTTCCTTTCTTGTCTTTATCAATCATCATTATCCAAAGTCATGTTGATTATGTTAAGGGCAACTGGCTCTGAGGTAATGTCCACCTCTGTTGTGAGTCCATGTATGTTTCTGTCCAAGAGATACATAGGAAAGCTAAATGATTGTGCATAGTCTTACTTATTAGGAATCAAACTTTAACTTTTGGCTCAAGCTGAAGTGTGAACCTCATTGTGTTAAATGTAATAAAAGTTTTGTATTTGGTACCCTGATAATATTTTATTTTAGGAACATGATCTAATGGTAAAAGCATTGATCCAACTGTAGACATTGTATTTAACTCTAGACATACTATTTCAATAAACTCCTTGTTAAACTTAGAGCCCATGTAAACTCTGTTTACCTCAGTTTCTGTTTATTAAAATGACTAATTTGCGCTGAGGAGGAAGCTCAGTGGAAGAGTGCTTGACTAGCATGTGTGAGGTCCTGGGTTCAATACTCAGTACTGAAAAAAATGACTAATTCAGTCTACTCCATATTACCTCATAGGAATATTGTTGAAGTATAATATATTGCAACTTATTTCTGTCATTGGCAACATATTTCAGAAGATTAATTCCATTAATTTAAAGTCACATCTTAATTTCTCAGAATTAAAAATACACATATCTTTTATACCCCAAAGTTGTGACTGTGCATGTGATTAATGGCTGACTGAAAGCTTGAGTAATTCAGCAGTAATGATAAAATCTTAAAATCTTGAGTTTAAGGAGAAATCTCTAAAGATAAAAATAAATGTGGAAAACTTCTATTAAGTTGAGAAATAAGTAAAATAAAAGGAAATAATGAAAATATATGAAAAGGATGGTTAATATCTAAAAATACTCAGAAGAATTTATTAGAATAAGAAATATGCCAAGTCTGCAATACTTCTATGAAAATAGGAGATGAATAGACAGTTCTCACAGAAGGAAAACATATAATAAACACATGGGGAATATTTAGTCTTATAAGTAGGAAGTACAGAAATTCAAATTAACATAAAATTACTATAATATTGGTTTTTACTATAAAAATACTTCTGGCATATAAAAATGCATAGAACAGGGGCTGGTGTGGTAGGTTGGGGGTTACGGCACTTGCCTGGCATGTGCAGGTACGTGGGTTGGAACTTCAACACCACGTACACAACAAAGTATCAGAGCAATGAAAGCCACACGAAAAACTCAATAAAAAGATTGATTCTCTCTCTCTCTCTCTCTCTCTTTTTTTTTTTAAAGAGAAGGACAGTGAGTGAGAGAGAGAGACAGACAGACAATCAATTTGTTGAGTTTTTCACATGGCTTTTGTTGTTGCTTTGACACTTAGTTGTGTATGTGGGTGCTGGGGTTTAAACCTGTGTACTTGCGCATTCCAGGCAAGCGCTGCAACCACCAAGCTACCACTCCAGTCCCTGTCCCTCTCTCTTTAAAAAAATAACAAAAAACAGAGTACTATAATGAATGCTTTATGTACCTACATCTTGCTTAAGAAATCACCCCTCACTGTCTTCTGTTTTTTTAAGAGAGTGGGACAGTGAAAGAGAAAGAATCAATGTTTTTAGTTTTTCATGTGGCCTTTGTTGCTCCACCACTTCGTTGTGTACATGGTGCTGGGGTTTGAACCTGTACCCTCGTGCATGCCAGGCAAGCACTGCAACCACTGAGCTACTGCTCCAGCCCCCAATTTTTTACATAATACAGTATGGATCCCAAGTAATGGTAAAATTATTACAGTATATACCACTAGTGGTCTTATAAGATTATCATCATTGTTTTACAAAGCAATATGAGAATGTATGTCAGTATACTTAAAATTATACATGCTTTTTACCTAAAAGTTCTCAAGGAACTACTTCATCAGAAGAAAACATTTAGACAAACCAGTATCCATTTTAGCATTACCTATGCCGATGAGAAATTGGAAATTAATTGTCCAACATTTTAGAAATAGTTAAGCAAGTAATGGTATACCAACTCAATTTTTAATTGAACCAGCTAAGTGGAAAATTTGAATATTGCATAGGAAAATATTTTTTCTAATGGCAAAATGTATACAACATAAAATTTACTATTTGGCTCATTGTTAAATTTACAGTTCTGTAGTAGTATTAAGTACATTCACACTGTTGCACATCCTTAGTTCTGTCCGTGTCTAGGACTTTGTTATTTAAAACTAGGTCCATTAAAACATAACTCACGGTGTTGGGGTAGTAGCTCAGTGGTTGAGTGTTTGCCTAGCGCACGTGAGGCACTGGTTTCAATCCTTAGTGCTGCATAAAATTAAATAAAGACATTCTGTCCATCTACACTAAATTTAAAAAAAAACAAAATCAAAAACATAGCTCACCATTTCTTCCCTCTCCCCAGCCCCTTGAAACCACACCATGCTACTTTCTGAATTTGACCACTGTAGGTACTTCCTGGAAGTGGAATCCTATATTTGTCCCTTTGTATATTGCTTATTTCACTTAACTTAATGTCTGTTTCATCCATGTGTGTAGCATGTGTCAGAATTTAATTCCTTTTTAGGGCTAAAAAATATGCAAATTTATGAATATTCGATACTTTGTGTATGTATTCATCCATCAACAATGAACATTAGAGTAGTTTCCACCCTTTGGCTATTGTGACCAGTGTTGTTATGAAAATTAATGTACAAATATCTATTTGAGTCCCTGCTTTCGATTCTTTTGGATATATATCCAGAGGTGAAATTATTGGATCATATGGAATTCTATGTTTAATTTTTTTTGAGAAATTAACGTACCATTTTACACAACAGGTTTACCATTTTCCATTCTTTTTTTATTTTAAGAGAGAGGGACTGTGAGAGAGAGGGAGAAAGAAAGACAGAATCCATTTTATTTAGTTTTTCATGGACTTTCGTTGCTCGGACACTTGATTATGTGCATGGTGCTGGGGTTTGAACCTGTGTACTTGTGCATGCAGGACAGGTGCCATAACCACTGAGCTACCGCTCCAGCCCCCATTTTACATTTTTGAGAGCAATGCACAGGGTTTTAATTCCTCCACATGCCCACTAGTACTTGTTATTTTCCTTGCTTTCTGTTCTTTTTATCTCTTTTTGTATTACATCTGTTTGAAGAAGTGGTGAAGTAATATCACAATGTGGTTCTGCTTGAACTTTCCCTAATGGTTAGTGATGTTTGGCTGAGCATCTTTTCATGTGCTTATTGGTCATCTTTATATCTTTGGAGAAATATTCATTCAGTTCCTTTGCCCATTTTTTAACGTGGTTGCTTGAGGGTTTTTTCTTTATATATTTAATGTTTTTAATTGACATAATAATTGTACATATTTCTGGAGTACAGAATGATATTTCAATACATGTATAGAAGGTATATTAAGATCAGGGTAATTAACATTATTACTGTTGTTGTTCATTTGTAGTTCTTTATGTATTCTGGATACTATTCCTTTTTCAGATATATGATTTGGAAGTAATTTTCCCCATTCCTTTTCACTCTGTAATGTCCATTAATCCACAAGTTTTTAATTTTGATGAAATCTAATTTTCTTTTGTTTTACTTTTAGTGTCACATTCAAGAAATCATTGCCAAATAAAATGTCAGCTTTCCCAGTTTTCTTCTTAGAGTTTTGTAGTTCTAGTACTTACCTTTAGGTTTTCCATCCATTTTGAGTTAATTTCTGCATGTGGCATAAGATAAGGGTCTAAATTCATTCTTTTATAGTTTTCCTAGCCTCATTTGTTGAAAAGACTCTCCTTCCCCTTATTGTATGGTCTTGGCACCCTTGTTGAGAATCATTTGATCAAATATGTTTTATTTCTAAACTCTCCTTTCTATTCCTTTGATTTATGTGTCTATCTTCATTATGCCAGCACCACACTATTTTGATTACTGTAGCTTTGCAGTAAGTTTTGAAATCAGAAAGTGTGAATCTTCCAACTTTTTTTTCAGTAGAAAAATATTTTGAATACAATTAAAATTTAAAAACAAAATCATAAAATGGTATTTGTTAGAATGTAAAAATATAGGAGGTCTATTATCATGTGTTAAATCCGGATAAGTTGTAATGTTATACAGCCTAATACATTTTTTAGATATTTTGGGAAAGGGAGGGGAGGGATATGGGTGGGTAATTGGGGGGGCACTCTTGGGGGTAAATCTAATCTTCAGAATCTATATACATATGATATTTCATTAAAAACTTATATGATTGTTCAACAAATAAATTTCTCAATAAAACGTGTAGGCAAATATAAAAAAAATAGGCCTCTGTATAAGGTCACCATTAGAAAAGATTACATTCAAATCAGGGTAGGGTATAAAGTTACAGAGATTTCTTTCTATTTTAAATTTCTTATTTTAGGGCTGGAGGGGTGGCTCAGTGGTTACGGCACTTGCCTGACATGCACAAGGAAGCAGGTTCAAACCCCAGCACCACATAATTTAGTACTTAACTAAGTGTTGGGGCAACAAAAGCCACATGAAAAACTAAGTAAAATTGTTTCTCTCTTTCTCTCTCTCTCTCTTAAAAAAATCAAATACTTAAATTTTTAATTTTAAATTTATTAAAATATAAAATAATTATGACATGATAGAAAATGATGCATAAGCAGGTTAATATAATTTAGTCTTTAAAAAATTGAGCAAGAAATGAATTTCATTGTAAATTATTTTTAGTCTTGCTTTATAAGTGCCATTGTAAATCTTTCTATAATGGATTAAAAATATTTGTAATGTTATTGGCATAGAGCTAATGTATACCCTTTGTGTAGTTACCAATATTATTAAAGCCTTGGGCTTAACATCTATATGTTCTTACAGATAATCATTTAAAACCTTCCTTTATAAAGTTACTTCAAAGCCTCATTAGGACTCTATTTTTGGAAGCCATTATGAATAGAACAGAAATATGTGTTACATTAGTTAGGCAAGCCTACTAATGATAAAGTAAAAAGCTTTTTGCATACATGGTACAGTTTCTCATAGTTTCAATAAAGAATCCTTTACTTTCTGTCCAATGTGCCATTTTCAAACTTTACTTAATTCTAGTTATGAGATTCTTTATAGACTAGACTAAGAAGTAGTGGAGCTAATATAGAAGGTCTTTTTTCAAAATGATATTTTATATTTATTAGCATACTTCTGTAGCTGTGAAACTTTTTCATTGATCTTCTAGTTACTTAGACTTGAAGCATTTACTTTGGTTGTTGTAAGCTTTATCTTTATATCACTTTTTCTTTCATATGTTTATTTTAGTAATCCTTAGTTCTCCATTCTTACTATGGTCCCAGCACTACTTTCACCTAGATTATCACATAGCATGTATATTATTTCTTTGCTTCAATACTTCTGCTACTTTCATGAACTTTATTTTTCCTATTTATTGTCCAGTAAGTATTTTCCTAACTTATTTAAATGATACTGATTCTTAATGGCATAGTTCATTGATTGCCCACTCAGTTTATATCAATGTCACTCCTCTATGAATCAGACGGTATATATTTGTTGAGCACCTACAATATGCTAGGCACTATTTTAGGAACTAAGATTATGGTAATTTTGCATATATAATACTTTTTTTGTCTTAACCATATATATTTTACTGCCAGTTATGATTGATTTCTGTCATACCTATTTTTTTCCTTTTTCCCTGTGTTGCATATTCCTGGAGGGCAGTGACTTCATTTGACATTTTAAAAATACTCTCCTTAGGAACTGGAGTGGTTGCTCATTGGTTACAGCACTTGCCTGGCATGCACAAGGATCCAGGTTCAAACCCCAGCCCCACATACATAAGGAAAAACATGAAAAACTACATAAAATTGATTCTCTCTCTCTCTCTCTCTCTGTCTCTCTCTTTCACTGTCCTCTTTTAAAAAAAGATTATATTCTGCTTGGATTTCTCCTCATTACTCTGCTGGAAACATTTAATAAATATTGCTTGAAAAAAACTTTTTTTCCTTAATTTCAGGACTGGCAATGTGTGCAATCAAAAGGCTGCTTCTTCTTAGAAGAAGATGGTGAAATCATTAGTCATCAATACAGAATGCAAATAGCTCAAAAGTCCATGATTTATGTAACAATTAAACCATTAAACCTGAGTCCAGTTGAAGGCAAGTTAAAATTTTCTGTTTATTTTTAAAAATATCAATTTGTATCCTCTCTGAAAATTCTTTTGTAGGTATTTAGTAGTCTTTGTTAATGAAGAAAATAATCTTTCTAGGTAAGAAACATGATTATGTTACAAGAAAGGTAGTGTTAATTAATTTACACACTGATTGTGTTATGGTATTACGCGAAGCAAATAGTTGTTTTATGTATTAGTTTGTGTTTAAAGCATGTTTTATTAAAAACTAAAACAAAATGTTACTTGGTTTCTTCACAATATAGAAGTAACTTTTATTTGGTAATTGACCTTAGCTTTTTCCATTTACTGTATTTTAAATTAATATGAGAAGTTCTATAGGAGCATAATTTGGGATATGAAACTATAAGTAATTTTTAATACCTTCAAAGTCCATGTCTATGACTGAGACAGTCTTTATTAATAATCTTTACATTCATGGCAGTATTCTTTTCTAGTTAAAAATTAGTAATTTCCTACTGTCTAAAATGGTTATTTTATAATTTTTAATAAGGGTTTTTCCCCAAGATATCCTTTTAATAGTGATTATTCCAAGTGAGTCTTTTATAATATTTTCATATAAACATTTTCTTGCTTGAGGGAGTTTCCCACTTCTCCTAAAATAGAGATTTTGAAAATTTTCCCTGCGTATCTTGTAGGATAGTTGGTAGTTGATTCTTAAAAGTAATAATCACTATAGTAGTTTTACAGAGGGGAATCACGATAGCCATGCAAATTCAGTGTTAAGTCTCTGTAGTCTTATAAATGATTCTTTTGCTGTTGTTGTTGCTGTTGTTTAGAAAGAGTGAGAGAATCAATTTTATTTATTTTTTCTTTTGGGTTTTGTTTTTCCAACACTTGTTTATATTATTTATGTAGTAATGGAGTTTGAACCTGAGTCCTTGTGCATGCCAGGCAAGTGCTCTAGCATTGAGCCTTCACTCTAGCTGCTGAATGATTCTTTTAATTATTTATTTATTGAGTATTTATTGAGAGGCTTATATACCAAACATCAATTTAGGTGTTTAGATACATTAGAGTGTATGTATATATAAAGGCAAAGACAAAAATAACAGTCCTCATCAACTTATGTTTTAGTAAGAGAAACAATAAATAGTAAACATAATACATGGTAAATGATATAGTATGTTAGAAAGTGATAAATGCTATGGGAAAAGGACTCTGAATGTTGGTGGCAAGTAGGTTGCCATTTTTAATGAACTCATTAGTCTACGCTTGACTAAGGTAATACATGATCCCAGTGACTCAGGAGGATGAGACAGGAAGTCTAAGTTTGAGGCCAGGCTCAACAGATCAGTGAGACTCTATGCAACTTGGCAAGACCTTGTCTCAAAAATAAAAAGGCCTGGGGATGCAGCTCAGTGGCACAGCACCTCTGGTTTCAATCCCCAGTATAAACACAAAACAAACAACAGTAAAAACCAATCAAATAAAAAAATGGGTGACATATGAACAAAGACTTTGAAAGTGGTCCCTCCATTACCAGCTGCTGCATAGCAAAGTACCCTAAAACTCAGTGCCTTAAAACAATTGGGGGCTGGAGTGGTGGCTCAGCAATTATGATGCTTGCCTTGCATGTGCAAGGATGCAGATTCAAGCCCCAGTACCACATACACAATGAAGTGTCGGAGCAATGAAAGCCAAATGAAAAACTAAGTGAAATTGATTCTTTCTCTCTCTCATTGTCCCTCTCTCCTTTAAAAACAAACAAAAAACCCAATTAAATGCTTTGTTTGCTCTGTAGGTGTAGTAGACAGCTCTTTTATTCTGAACTGAGCTTGTTTTTTCTCTGTAGGTTATACTCACAATCTCTGGTCAATTACAGGTTAATTGGTGGCTAACTTTTCCTGCTATTGGCTAGGTTCTTTGCTGTGTATGGAGTCTCTGCCGAGACCACTTGAGCCTGCCTGAGATTATCTCTCATCCTCCAGTACGCTACCCTGTACTTATTCTTATAGTGTAACAGGATTCTAAGAAAAAACAAAACAAAACAAAACCGGAAAGCACAATAGGATCTTTTGAGGTCTAGACTCAGAACTGGCACAGTATTATTTCTGTTACATTCTGTTATTCATGACAAGTCACAGGCAAGTCCAGATTAATAGGGTTGGGAAATAGATCTGGTCTCTTGATGGAGGAGCTGCAAAATCACTTTGCAAAAGGCTCTGAATACAGAGAGGGACAGCCATTTTTGCTCTCTTCCACAGAAGACACCCAAGTAAGCTTTATGGGTATAGTGAAGGATGAGTGAGAGGATAGGATATGGCAGAACATTCTAGGTAGAGAAGGTACTCCATGCAGAGGCTCTGAGGTAAGGGTGTGCTGGTGTTAGAAGAATGGAGGCTAGAGTGTCTGGTACGGAGTTAGTAAGAAGAGAGTAGTAGGAGATGAAGATGAGGAGGAACAAGGACTTAGGCTGGAAGGGATTTATTTTATTTTTTTGTCCTAGTCAGAACTTGGGCTTTTACTTAGAGAAATAAAGTCTTCCCCATAGTTGCAATTTTTTCTCTTTATTGTTGATTTTCAAATGGTTTAAATACATACGTCAGTATTTTTTTTGGTAATGTTGTTAATACTCTTGTTGTGATTGGTGGATTTATTTGTTTTGCATTTATTCTGCATGGGGTTCTCTAAGCTTGAATTTGTGACTTGTTGCCTTTCATTTTGTTTAGGAAATTTTCCTTTATTTCTTCAAATAGTTCTTCTGCCCTCTTTGTTCTTTCACTGGCCTTAATCTCTTCCTTTTATACTTCACCACAGATAAGTCAGTGCTTATACCCAAGTCTCTCTTTGGAAAAGTCTTTCAGACTATGGACTGTGTAGTTGCCCTGTGATATCAGCTCTGATGAGTTAAAAAAAAGTTATACTTTTATAGTTCACTCACTTTTTCTTACCGTTTGAGCAACACTCTTTTAAGTTTTGTACTCCATTAGAGGATCTTGAGTAAAAGGCAGGACATAGTCTAACTTATATTTTACAAGAGCCTCAGGTTGATCTATAGAAAATATTGATTTCTGAAGAGCAATCCAGAGATAGTAAAGAGTCTAGCTGGGATGTTATTGCAGAATTATAGAAAAATACTTGCAATGTTTTGAACCAGAGTATAGGCAGGAGAGGGGATAGTAGAGATTCTGGACATATTTTGAAAGTAGAACTGGTGGATATCCTAAGGACTGGTCTTGATATGTGAGAAAAGAAAAGAATTAAAAGATGATTTTTGGACTGAGCAATTGGAAGAATGAGTTACCACACAGAGAAGAAGATAGATGGATATTTGTTTGAAGGGATTGAAAAAGGTTAAGAGTCCACTTTTGGAAATAGAAATTTGGTGGAAATGTCAAATAGGAATTTGGTTGTATGAGACTAACATATAGAGGAAAGGTTCTAGTGGGAGATTTTAATTTTGGGGTTGTGAGCACATAGATGGTTTCTTCCTCACCTAACACAGGTAAGCCAGTGCCAATCCCATCTCTTCCAGAAAAGGTCCGCTTTTCCTTGATTTTCAGTACCTTGGTTACTCTGCAACCTTGGCTTTTTGGGTGTTTAAGAAATGTTAGGATTTTTAGACAGCAAGTCTATAGAGAATGTTTTCATAGGTCACTGTATGTAATATATGGCTTATTATAAATATTAAGATATTTACATATAAAAACGGGGTATGTATTTCTTTTTTAAAAATCCAGGGGGAAAAGAAACTACTAATTTTTTTTTGAATAGGAAAAGGGTAAAAAATTGCTTATTTTAATGTGTTTGGGTATTTTGGTTTGTTTGTAGGAAAACTATCCCCTTGGTCATCAGTTGATACTGCCTTATATATTCTTAAGGAAAATGAAAGTCAAGCAAATCTACAGCTCATGTGTTTTACTGAACTACGAAATAGAGAAGTATATATATTTCTTTCTTTCTTTCTTTCGTTCGTTCGTTCTTTCTTTCTTTTTTTTAATACCAGGGATTGAGCCCAGAGGTGCTTAACCACAGAACCACACACATCTCCAGCCCATTTGATTTTTTTTTTTTATAGATTTTTATTGAGTTTTTCACATGGCTTTCATTGGTCCAACACTCAGCTGTGTACGTGGGTGCTGGGCTTTGAACCCATGTAGTTGTGCATGCCGGGCAAGCATCGCAACCACTGAGCCACCGCTCCAGTCCCCCATTTGATTTTTTTAAATTTTTGAGACAGGGCCTCACTAAGTTGCTGAGGCTAGTCTCTAACTTGTGATTCTCCTGCCTCAGCCTTTGGAGTTGTTGAGATTACAGGTGTGCACACTACATATTTATTTTCTAATGTTTAAATTTTACAGTATAATATGAACTCAAGATTGGGGAAAATAATCATTTTTCTGTATTTATTTTTAAAACTTTTACATTCTCCTAATTGAGGAGAAGGTAAACATTGTAGATATTATATATGTTTTATGAATTGTGAAAGACATTTTCTTGTTTGCTGAGATTTATTAAAGACTGAGGATTGATTAGCGGCCTTGGCTTCATAACTTGTAGGTTGTTTGACATCATACTTTATTTTCTTCTCTAAATGCTCTGATGCCTCACATGTGAACATTTTTTTGTTATGTTCAATAAAAATGATTGATGCCAGTAGATTCTCCCCCTAAATACAAGCTATTCCAAAATTTGAAAAAGTTGCTCTAAATGTTTGTCATATTTATACTACTGCTGCAAAACAGAGGAACCTGAAGATTAGTATCCTTGGGCTTGACTCATATTATTGTCTGTATTATAAACTCAAAAATAGACTGATATGAAGAAATGCTTTTAAATGATTTTATATGATACCCTTGGGGTTGTTCTGATCTTTCTAATTATATATTTACTCAAAGGCTAAATATGTGAAACAGATACATAAATGTGGCTATTTATTTTATAAGGTCTACAAAATACATCTGCTACACAACAGAAATAATACTTTTCAAGGGCTTACTGCAGTATCATATTTAATCTTTATATAACCCAACGACAAACATTCCCCTGATGGAATGTTATATAAAAGTCTTTATTGTAGACTTCCTAATAGACAAGAGTAGTTATAGGCAAGAACCAAATAAAATGGCAGAAGTTAACATTTTGACTCTTCTTCAGAACTGACTACAAAGTTAAGTTCAAGATAAAGCATTGTCTAAAACAATTTCTTTTCCCATTTTTTTTGGATAAAATTGCTTTCTCATAAGATTATATGTGTAAAAAATAGTTAATAGATAGCAAGGCCGTAATAAAGTTTGAATGAGTTTCTATTTACCTCTTTCCTGTATAGACTTCTGTTTATCTGTAGTATGTTATATTACCAAGGACTTTTTAATCTGCATTTTTAGTTTCACAATTATTTAAGATGAGTTTTGTGCCCATGAAAAACTTTCTATTTGTTATCCACAGTGGCATTTGAAAGTTGTATTTGGAGAGTAAGGGAGACTCATGGGATGACATATATTAGTGAGCAGCAAAATCTGTTTTTTTGTTGTTGTTCTTTTTTTATTAACTCCTGGATATAAGTCTACATCTGGCCAAACTAAAAGATTATGGTTTCCAAAAGATGGATTTGGTAAATGTTTAGTCTTCAAAATGACCTTCAATTATATTGAATTGCTTCCTATATCAAAGTATGACATAGTGACCTTAGGATGATTATGGTTCTTCTCACAAGTCAGGACGGAAATAATGCTGTCCCCAGAATTAAGATGAGCAACTATATTTTGAATGTGAATCTCCAGAATAAAGTAAAATATACCTGCGTTTTAAAATGAATTTTTCAACACAATACCTGACAGAATTCCCTCAGGCTAGTCTGTATTAAAGAGCAAATAATTATGTTTAACTTTTATACACAATTAGAAAATATATATGCTTAATATATTTGACAAAACAATCTAGTTTTATATGAAATGTTTAGGCTCCAGAAAGCTCCTACAAGGTACAGAGAAGGACATTATTTCCTTTCTTTTGTAGGAGACTAAAATGTTTTCCTGTACAAATGTCCTGATACTACATTATAAATATCCAACATTTGATGGGAAACGTAATTTCATATAAGGCAGGATTATCTGGGATTTTGCATCTTGTTTTATAGTTTAGTTCATACAAAAGATAAAACTATTTAAAATTTTTAAAAATTTATTTTGTCTCAGAGTTTGATTTACAAATAATATATTTATATTTCAATCCTAGTATGAAGCCATAACCTGGAGTATTGTTGCTTTTCTTGAAGGAGCTCAATGTTTGCCTTGAAAAATTATCCTGACATTAGTCTCTGTGCTCTTTGAAGACATTTTCATTATAAACATATTTTGAAGATTACTGGGAAGATTTAGAAGACATATAACTTCTTATCTATTATAGTCTAGACGTTTTTTAAATACATAAAGAACTAAATCTAATGATCTTATATTGGGTTTACTGGGTTAAGAAAAATATTTGAAACCCATAAAAGGTTTATAGAATTATAATAGAATTGGTGAATATGATTTTTAAAATAATTTCTAATGCTTCCCTCCTTTCAGAAGAAATTTAAAAGTCCTTAAGACTCATCTTATTTTGTTTTGTTTAATTCTTTTGAGAAAAGGTGTTTGGATGGACTGGTGAACTAGGGCCTGGAATTTACTGGTTAATTCCTTCCACAACTGGCTGTAGGCTGAAGAAAGAAGTAAAACCAATAACAGAAGAAGCCCAGCTTGTGTATAGAGATGAAACAGGAGAATTGTTTCTTACAAAAGAATTTAGGTAAGTTTGTTTTATTAAAGTTTAAACTATGGCAGCAGGGCTCCATGGTGCATCCCTATAATGCCAGTGATTCAGGAGGGTGAGGCCAGCCTGGGCAATTTAGCAAGACACTGTCTCAAAAATAAAATAAAAAGGACTGGGTATGTAGCTCAGTGATAGAGCACTGCAGGGTTCAATTCTCAATACAGTTAAAAAAAAAGATTTAAACTCTAGCATCTAAACTAGAAATGTATCAGTAGCCTGACTTTCTCCCTTTCCTTTGTCCAGCTTTTACACCACTCTCATATTTCAATTCAGTAACTCAATTGAAAGGATAGAATGGTAGTTACCAGGGTCTGGTGTAGTGGGATTGGAGAGAGGTTAATTGAAGGATCCAAATTTCATTTAGGCAGGAGGAATAAGTTCAGGATCTCCATTGTATAATATGATGACTATAGTTAATGTATTATAAACTTGAAAATTGTTGAAAGAGTAGGTTTTAAATGTTCTCGCCACAAAGATTAAGCATTAGTGAAATAATGGATGTATTATTTAACTTAATCATTCTAATGTATACATATATCAATATATGTTATGAACTCTAAATATATATTTTTAAAAGAACTCATTCAACTAGACATCTGAAAGTGACCTTCCATTCACAAGTCTGGGGTTATCATTTATTTCTGGGTTCCAAATTCTTGTCAAGTCAACATTAGTCACACATTGACTAATTTCTCTTCTACTGGACACTGTCTTTATAAATAGATCCTGATAGTCACTTTCCTGTTTTTTATAACTGTCAAATATGGAATCCAAAGCTTAGGTAGTTCTCCTGTATCCTAGATATACATAATAAGTTTTTCCCACAGGCAGAGAGGAGAAAGAGAGAAAAGAGAAGGGAATTACTACTATTCATTGTGTTTCTACTCTGTATTAAGATACTGTGCTTGCTTTAAAAGCTTGTTTTGCTCATTTATTACTAGACTGAGCCAAAAATGCACTTGGGTACAGTACAGTTCACCAAGTGTTTATTACTTCTTTTGAAATTTTTCCTTATATAAACTTTTAGTCTAGTTGTCTTCCTTTCTTTTTCTTTTTTTTTTTTTGTTAAAGAGAGAGGGAGAAAGTAAGAGAGAAAGAATTAATTTTATTTATTTTTCCATCTGGCCTTTGTTTCTCTGACACTTAGTTGTGTATGTGGTGCTGGGGTTCGAACCTGGGTCCACACGCATGTCAGGCAAGTGCTCCAACTGCCAAGTCACCGCTCTGGCCTTAGTCTAGTTGTCTTAAAAATAAGAAATATTTTTCTATTTTTATAATTTTAGGTCAACTTTATCAGATATATTTGAAATAATTGATTTAGATGGAAATGGTCTTCTTAGTCTTGAAGAGTACAATTTTTTTGAATTAAGAACAAGTGGTGAGAAATGTGATGCAGATGCTTGGGCTATCTGCAGAGGTGAGCACTTTTCTTTTTCTTAATGATGTGTAGAAAAATATATAACATTCTTTTATTCCTAAGAAATAAGAAGCCAAACTTCTCTATTGAATATTATGACAGCATTTAGGATGGTTTAAAAATAGTAACATATATGAATTATAAAAACTTAAATGTCTGTTTTCTTAAACTGATAGTTGGTGTAATACTCAAGTTAAAGAAAATATGAATTATTTAATTGTAATCTCAGCTTTCAGCCTATGCTGAGGCTTAAAAGATGAACAAATTGTCCTAGTTCTTGATACCACTGAGCCACACACTGTGCCCAGGAGAGGGCAGCAGAGAGTTAATAAGCAGGAGTTTAAAAAAAATCAAGCGGTCCTGGAAGTTTTTTATACATATTAAAGAAGTCTTAATGTTTTTTGTGTTTGAGTTGAATTATGAAAGTTCATCTATGGAGATATTGGAGCCCCCAAGTGCCAAAATGAACAGAAGACATTATTAAAAATGAGACAAAGTCAGTTGCCACTTAAGAGAAATCTGGGATAAGGGTAGGATCTAAATATTAAAATAAAAGGTGAAGGGGAAAAATAAAGCCATATCCAACTATAGTTTACAAAACAAGAAGTATGAGGAGACCTGAATACAGTCAGGAGAGAAGTTAAATCATGTTTACTTTCTCTGGGATAGTAACATGCTTCTCAAAATGGTCTAAGCTTGGCAGATTCAGTATGTCAAGTGGGAGTGTGATAAATCTGTTTATCTAAAGAGGAAGTAGGGTAGAAATATAATATCATTAATACAAAATTTTTAGTATACATTTTTAGATATAAGTAACCAAGTTAAATATAACCAATAATAAGAAATATGTATATTGATTTATAACATTAAACTTTGATTAAGATTGACAATACACATAATACAGTATTATCTATAAGAAGATGTAATTATCTTATTACTTAAATAATATAATCTCAATTTGTTGGAGCTACAGCACATTCTGTAAGAGTGAATCATAATTAGGTTTTTCTTAATGGTACAATTGTTGATAAAGAAAATTTAGTCTAATAATTTAATTAAATTAGCAGAGTTGATAATCTGTACTTTTTTAGAGCTTTTCATGTACCAGGTGCTGATCTAAGCAATTCTACACATCAACTATGTGAGGTAGTGCTGTAATTATTCTCATATTACAAATAAGGAAATAGAATTAAAGAGGCTGAATAGCTTGACCAAAGTCATGCAGCAAGAAAGTTCGACAGCTGGGTTTCATACAGTCAGAGTCTAGAACCTTAAGCTTCACACTGTCAAAGAGTTCCAAAAATTACTGATTTAAAATGATTTGGAGAGGTCTGGGAATGTAGCTCAGTGATAGAACATTTGCCTAGTATAAATGAAGCCCCGGGTTCAATCCCCAGTACCAAAGTGGGTAAAAAGATTTGGGGAGAATATCTCCTTCAGTGACATAAATAATACTGTAAAGAAATATGAGCTTTTTAGTTTCTGAAATGTTTACCTTTCTCACCATATTAATTTTACTCATTCTTCCCCCTGATAATAAAAATGAATTTAGCTAAGATTTTTCCCCCCCTCGGGTTGCTTAAACTTGAGATCTTCCTGCCTTAGCCTACTGAGCAGCTAAAATTATAGGCATGCACCAACACTCCAAACTAAGATCGTTTTCACTATTTTTAGACTTAAAGGTGGCTTCATTTTTATTTTGCTTATTAATTGTCTTTATTTTGTTTGAGTAGTTTTAGGTTTACAGAAAATTGAGTAGAAAATACAGAGCTCTCCTATATATCTGTCCCTGCTCCATCTTCACAAGGTTTCCCCTGTTAACATTTTCAGTTAGTGTGGTACATTTGTTACAGTTAATGAGTTAATACAGATACATTATTAATAACTAAAGGTCCATAGTTTATAATAGAGTTCACTCTTGTGTGGTGTAGTTCTTTGGGTTTTTACAAATATGTCATGTATCTACCATTACAGTATCCTATAGGATAGTTTCACTGCCATAAAAATTCCCTGAGCTCCATCTATTCATCTATTTATTTGTCCTCCCATATCTCTGGCAACCACTGATACACAATTTTGCCTCTTCCAGAATGTCATGTAGTTGGATCCAGAGTATATTGCCTTTGCAATGACTTCTTTCATTTAGCAATGTGCATTTAAAGTTCCTTCAGTTCTTTTCTTGGCTTCATGTCTCGTTTCTCTTTGTTGCTAAATGATATTCTATTGTGAGAAGGTACCACAGTGTGCATTTATCCATTCACCTATAGAAGGACATCTTGATGGCTTCGGATTTTAGTGGTTATGAATTCAGCTGCTACAAATACTTGTGTGCAGGTTTTTCTGCAAAGAAGTTTTCAACTCATTTAAATTTGTTTCAGTTCAATGATGAATGAATTATATGATGAGACCTTTTAGCTTTGAAAGAACTGCCAAAGTGTCTTTCAAAATGGCTGATACCAGTTTTGCATTCCCACCAAAAATGAATTAAAATTCCTGTTGTACCACCATCTCATCAGCATTTGTTATTGTTAGCTTTTTGGATTTTGGCCTTTCAAATGGGCGTGTAGTTATATCTCATTGCGGTTTTAATTTAATAACTTATGATGTTGAGCATCTTTTTGTTTATTTATTTGCCATCTACATGTCTTCTTTGGTGAGGTGTCTGTTCAGATATTTTGCCCGTTGTTTAATTAGGATGTTTGTTTTCTTATTGTTGAATTTTAGTTCTCTGTGCATATTGAATACAAGTACTTTATATAGATGAGTATTTGGCAAATGTTTTCTCCTGGTCATTGCCTTGTATTTATATTCTTTTATCAGTGTCTTTCACAGAGTAGACTTCCTTTTTTTTATTATCACTTCATACTTATACATTGTAATTGGGTTCCTTTTGACAGAATAATACATAAAAGGAATTTGATTTCAATCTGTTCCCCCCATTTTCCTCTCTTCTCCTCTCCTTTCCCTCTATCCTCTCTCCTCTGCTCTACTAAACTTCCTTTCTTCTGCACATACATAAAGATAAAATTCCGATACCTTTATATATGAATATAACATAATTTTGTTAAATTCATTCCCTTTATCTTCTCTTTTCCCTTCTTGCCTCCCTTACTCTCATTCTCCTTCTTCTACTCCACTGATCTTCCTCTATCTTTGATATCCAGTCACTTTCCCAACCACATTCTCTCCTTTGTTTTGCTCTGGCTTTCACATATGAAAAAAACATTTGACCCTTGATTTTCTGCATCTGGCTTATTTCACTTAGCATGATTTTCTCCATTTCCATCCATTTACCAGCAGTTGTCATAATTTCATTTCTTCATTATGGCTGAGTAAAACTCCATCGTGTGTATATACCACATTTTTAAATCCATTTATCTATTGATGGGCATCTGGGTTGATTCCATAATTTGGCTATTGTGAATTGTATTGCTATAAACATTGAGGTGGCTACATTGCTATAATATGCTGATTTTAGATCTTTTGGATAAATACTGAAGAGTAGGATAGCTGAATCATATGGTGGTTCCATTCATAGTTTTTGGAGGAGTCTCCACACTGCTTTCCAGAGTGATTGCACTAATTTGCAGGCTCACCAACACTGTATCAGTATACCTTTTTCCCAGTATCCTCACCAGCATTTATTATTATTTGTATTCTTGATAATTGCCATTCTGGCTGGAGTAAGATGAAATCTTCATGTAGTTTTGATTTGCATTTCCATAACTGCTAGAGATGCTGAACATTTTTTTCATATATTTCTTGGCCATTTGTGTTTCCTCCTTTGCAAGGTTTCTGCTTAGTTCTTTTGCCCATTTATTGATTGGACTATTTGTTTTCTGGCATTGAATTTTTTGAGTTCTTTATATGTTCTGGATTTTAATTCTCTATCCGAGGAGTAGCTGGTAAAGATTTTCTCCCATTCCATAACTTCTCTTTTCATGCTTTTAATCATTTCCTTTGCTGTCAGAAACTTTTTAATTTGATGGCATCCCACTTATTGATATTTTGGTTTTATTTCTCAAACTTTAGGGGTCTTGTTGAGAAAGTTGGTTCTGGCACCTAAACAATGTAGTGTTGATCGGTTTTCTTCTGGCAGTTGCAAGGTTTCTGGTCTGATTTCTAACTCTTTGATCCATTTTGGTTTGACTTTTGTTCAGGGTGAATGATACTTTGATTTGACTTTTGTCAAAAGATAGGGGTCTAAATTTAATCTTCTAATATGGATACTCAGTTTTTCTAGTACCATTTATTTTAAAAAGCTGTATTTTCTCCAACAAATATTTTGAAACTTTTGTCAAGTATTTGCAGCTGTAAAATTTTGGATTTGTCTCTGTGTCTTTTATTCTATTCCATTGGTCTTCATGGGTATTTTTTGATGCCAATACCATGCTGTTTTTGCTACGATTCCTCTGTAGTACAATTTGAGATTGGGTATTGTGATGCCTTTTGCATCACTTTTCTTGTTCAGATTGCTTTGGCTATTCTGGGTCTTTTATTCTTCCAAATGAATTTTAGGACTGTTTTTCTAGTTCTGTGAAGAATGTAATTATTATTTTTATGACTATTGTGTTGAAAGTGTATGTTACTTTTAATAGTATGGCCATTTTGACTGTATTAATAGCAGACTTCATTTTAATGAAGAATTTCATTAAAGAAATTCTTTCACTTAATAATTTTTTCTTTCATGGATTAAGCTTTTGATATTGTACCTAAAACATCATCCAGAAAACTCAAGGTTGCCTGGATTTTCTGCTATATTATCTTCTAGAAGTTTTACAGTTTTATGTTTTACATTTAAGTTAGCCAATTAAGGTTAATTTTTGAGAAACATATAAGATCTACATCTAGATAGATTTATTTTTGCACGTGAATGTTCAGTTGTTTCAATACCATGGGAAATCCACTGCATAACAATAAAATAGGACATGGAGGGGTAAAGTATTTCCAAAGATTACACAGATGTTTTTAAAAAAGACTTTTTCTTCATTAAATTGTCATTGCTCCTTTGTCAAATATCATTGTGTGGGTGTATTTCTAGGTTCTCTATGCTGTTCCATTGACCTATTTGTCAATTATTCCTTCCACTAGTACCAGTGTCTTAATTACTGTAGCTTTATAGTAAGTCTTGGAGTTAGGTGTTTCTAAACCTTTTAAACATTAAACAGGATTGAGGATTTTAAGTTTTAAAGGTTGACTAGATTATTACTAGTCTCCTAGTACAATGTCACATTTTTCTTTAAAGTAATAAGTTCCTTGTATTACATATCAAATATTATTTTTTTCATCTCATGTTACTACATAGTAGCTCCAACATTCATTTTAGTAGCTCCCATTTCTCTCCATGATTTAATTTCATATTTTTTCCTTGCAAAAAGTATGAGCTGCTTTCACCTCTAAACAGTTTTAACTGTTAAACAGTCAACCAATTTTAGACAAGTATGTCTCTGCTTACAATAATGCATACCAAAGAGGTACTATATCAAATAAGAAAACCCATTTCTCTTGATTATATTGCAGATGAAAGTTAGGAAATTAAATCTTCCTTATCATAGGACAATAACCAAAATAAAATCCATAAATGGCTATTTATTATCCAAAGATATTTCAGGACAAATATGACATAGACAAATAAACATATTATAGACAAATTCCAGAATTATACATATCTAAGTACTTTCAAGTGAATTTAGTTTTCTAAGAAATAATGTTAAAATGGACGTACTTAGAATTCCCTGGGAAAATTAGTTCCCCATCACCTAACAGTTTTCCAAGGGCCAAGGGACAATTCACTTAACATAAGATGAATTAGAAATTGAGTAGTTTTCTTAAATCTGGCACTGTCAACATCTCCTTTTTTGAAACTACAGCAATTTGGGGGATGTTATTTCAAATTCATTCAGGTTCTACTGGGCTTTAGGGGAAAATATACATGAAGCATTTTAATTTTTGAATATCAGTCAGAACTGTTAATGAATAGGCAGCTTGGACTATCCAGAAAAGTTATAATTTATTCTAATTTTAGAATACATTTGCACTATTTATTATTTCAAGATTTGGTGAAAAACAATTATGTTCCACAGGAAATTAGAAGGGTGGCTTCTAAGCATGCTTACATTCTTATTCTACTTGTAGACTGCTTACAGATTTCATAAGACCACCTTTAAGATAAGCATTAATAAAGAATAAAATAGACATTTTATTAAGTATATGAATTTTTAAATCATGTAAGAAAAATATTGGTTGTTTTAACAGAGAATTTTGAAACAAAGAAAAATGAACTAACAAGACAAGGATTTATGGATTTGAATCTAATGGAGGCCAATGATCAAGAAGGAGACCCTCGTGATCTTTGGGTAACTCTACATTCAATGGGCTACAATAAAGCTCTGGAGTTGACAGAGGTAAAGCATTCTTAAAGTTTTGTCACTAGGTTTAACTATTCATAATAGTTTACCCCTTTAACTTTTTCCTAACATATGATTTTTGAATTGAGTACCCAAATCCTTGAATTTCAGTAGCATATGAACAAATCCTAGGTACAGTAGTAGTCTGTTTTTGCTAATTTATTCAAATTCTATTCTTGTCTTAATCTTAGTTATGTAAACAGATAAATAATTCAGAGACAATAAGTTTTTTGAGCAGATGATATGCAAGAAAAATTTGGTAATAAAAATATACTCTTTAATTGGAAATGGCTATTTGAGTTGCTAAAGTCTCTGTTATATAGGAAATTGTTTGTCATAAGAGAATAAAGACTCTTATAATAAAGAGAATGTGTTCTTATACGAGCTTGAAATGCTGATCTTTTTATGAATGGTACTTGGGTTAATATTTGTAAAACACTTGGAACTGTTGCTGGTTCATATAAAGCAGTATGAATGTTATGTCAGCTGTCATCATCATTATTAATAACATGGTAGCTTTAAAGGTTGATCAAGACAATAAACCAAATGGGTAATAAAAATTAAGCCTGCCTTCTTAAGTTCTGTCTGTATTAGGATCGAAATTTAAGAGTTTCAGTTTCAGGCCCATTAGGCTACAACACATTTGTTTATACTCTTAAAATCAAAAATAGTTCTTTTCTTTTCCATATATGAATCTGGAGGGCAATACTAGCTTGACAAATTTAAAAATTTAGGTGCAGTGAAACTATGGTTTAATTCCTAGTTTTGACATTACTCAACATTGTTTTTAAGCCTGTTTCCTAGGGTTTTGGTATTTTTTATTTTTATGGTTTTTGTTTTGGTTTGTTTGTTTTTCCTATTTTTAGTAATAGGAGGTGAATAGCTACAGTAACTTTCTATATCCTACTTTAATTTTTTCTTCAGTGCTGGGGATTGACCCAGGGCCTCTCACATGGTAGGCAAGTACTTGACCACCTAGCTACATCCTCATCTCTTAATCTAACCTTCATCTGGTCCTTCATTTTAACCATGGTGTAAAATCAGCATCTAATCTATGAACAATATTGATTCCACTACACATGCTTTTAATAGAGAAGTTAGTTAAGAATGATTTAAAACATAAAGCATTTACTAATGTCATTTTCCTTTGAAACCATAGACATGAAGGATTTATGACATAAAATTTTATTTAATTTAAATTTTACTTAGATAAATAATATATTTACATCATTTAAAAGGCAAGAAAATTACATACAGTGGAAAGTATTGAATCAAGATGAGATTGCCACTCAATAGCTGAAATAGACAAAGCTGTATTTATTGCTTATTATAAAGGATGCCTGTGCAGACATAGTTGTTCCACAAAGCAGAATGCTCATTTTATTTAACTTAGGGTTTGGGGGAGTCATGAAATCCAGGGATTGTGGAGCTTTTAAAGACATAAATGAATTGACAGCATCTGGGGGAAATATGGTTACTTGGGTGAAACTGATTGGTTAGCACTGATGGTATACTTATTGGTGTAAATTTGTCCCTGACTGCCTCACTTGAAAAAGTGAGGAGCTAATGCTGGTTACTTTACAAAAATATGTTCACTGAGGTGGGGGTTGTTTCTGATTAATTGAACAGGTTTAAAAACAGTTTATCATGGCTAATATTAACGGTTACTGGAGAAATCAGTTTTCTCCCAAGTTTGTGAGTACTTTTTTAAACTTTTTCCCCTTTTGATTTATATCCTACCAAAGCTGTGGAAGAAACAGTCAAAGGTTCACCCAACTGCTATTGTTTATTCTCTTTAAAAAAAGGTTTATCTGTAGAGATCTGATTTAGTTTGTGCATTGTGATTTCATCCTATTATCTGTGAACCGTGTTTTAGCACAGTGACTGTGCAGAATCATCTCGAAACTCTTGTCAGTGGTTTAAAAAAAACTCTGAGACAAACAAATATAACTATAAATATTATAAGAAATGACTGGAGGGCACTCCAGAGTCATGACCTCAGATTTTCCAGACATGGCCAAGAAAACAAGTGATAAGGACTACTTGAGTTTACCTATAGCCTTTGTAGTTACCTCTTTTAATTACTGTAGATCTTTTTTACTTTCAATGTTAATACAACCTGCAGTATTAGCATGGTTAGTCCCTTGGGTTAAAGTATTTAAACTGGTCTTAGGCTACATCTGTCGTATGTCAGCCAAAAGTAGGCAACAGATTTTTGATGACCGCTAGGAGCGGTGTCACTCCTCTGGGTGGGATCAATATCTTCAGGAATTTTTGTTTTTTGTTTTTGTCTTTTTTTTTTTCCCCAAAGGAGTTTGTAGTAGTCTCCCATCTGAGATTTCAGTTAGCTATGGTCATCTGTCATCTAAAAATATTAAATGGAAAATTCCAGAAATAAACAATTCCTAAACTTTAAACTACATGCCATTCTAAGCAGTATGATGAAACCTCACCAGGTCTTGCCCTCTCCTTCCTGGGACATCAATTATTCCTTTGCCTAGCTTATCTATGGGAATAATTTAGTAATCATCTTAGTTAAAGAGGGATTGTCACAACATCACAGTGCTTGTGTTCAGGTAACCCTCATGGGGTTACCTGAGTCTATGTTATAATGTCTTCATCATTTACCATGTCATTCACCTCACTTTATCTCATTAGGTAGGTATTGTATCATTTCACAGCATCACAAGAAGGGTGAGTATAGTACAATTAGTTTTCTTATTTTTAGAGAGAATGACCACATTCACATCTTATTACAATATACAGGTTGATCCACCCTAATCTATTTTGCTTTTTTGTTTTTGGTACTGGGGATTGCACTCAAGGACTCTCTACCACTGAGCTATATCCCCAGATCTTTTTATTTTGAGACAGGGTCTTGCTAAGTTACTCAGGCTAGTCTCAAACTTGCAATTCTCCTGCCTTAGCCTCCTCACCTGCTGGGATTACAGGCATGCACCACCACACTTGGCTCTGAAATGTTTTTGAGAACTGACATGATGCCACAAGTGGAAAATTCCACACCATGAAACTCTGGTTCATGTATAAAATTATTCAAAATTTTGTATAGCAACATTGGGGTTTATAGCTCAATGGTAGAATATGTGTTTAGCATGTACAAGATGTTGTGTTCAATCCAGAGCACAAAAAAGGAAAGAAAGAAATGGGGCAGGTTTCCATCAGTGATAGAGATTTATACATGTGGACACATTGGATTTAAAGAGTTTGTGTGAGATCTTTTAACTCATGCAAGATATTTTGACTGACTGATTTAGTTAATGCTGTAATTTCTCTGAGACAAGGAGGTTATTTGGCGCTTAATGTATACATTATGATTGGCAGTGGTTCCTGCGTGTGTTCAACCTACATTTTCCTATTTGCAAAAGAAGAAATGTTTATGATAATCTAGGAAGAACCACTCAGTAATCTTACAATCTGTTCCAGTTGGTTTGAATATGTCTGTGAAGTGTTTTGCCCATAGGGATTTTGGAACCATAGTGATTTCTTTGGTAATTTCTTGAATCATATATAACCTAAGTAATCTAATGTCTATATGAGCTATAATTTGATCATGTGTAGGAACTGTAATAAAACTTGTCTGGAAGTACATTCTAACTGTTAAATTGAGAGGTTACAAAGAAAGAATAACAAATTACCAGTCTTGGGTTTTGGAAAAAGATTTAAGATTGTTAGAAATCTTATTAAATAGTCTTAGTAAAACAAAACAAGTGAAATTCATTTGCTTTAATTTTTCAAAAACTTGCTATATACTTTTTTTTTTTAAAGAGAGAGAGAGAGGAAAGAATCAACTACTATATACTTTATCTTTTTTTTCCTCTCCACAATCAGGCACAACCAATCATTTGTTTAATTTTTCATGTGGCTTTGGTTCCTCCGACACTTAGTTGTGTACGTGTTGCTGGGGTTTGAACTTTCATACTTGCGCATGCCAGGCAAGCGCCATAACCGCCACGCCACCGCTCCAGCTCCACAACCAATCATTTTTTGCTTTTTTTTCTCATTAATTTTTCTTTCTTTCTATCTTTTTTTGGGGTTTTTAAAACAACTTTATTGAGGTATGATTTATATAGCATAAATTCATCTATTTGAGTGTTTGATTCAATGATTTTTGGTATATTTACACAGTTGTGCCAACATCATTACTATCCAGTTCTGAACATTTGAATCATCCCCAAAGTACCCCTCATTGTCTGTTGAAATCAATTCTTGCTCTCACCTCAGTGCATGGCATTTACTACACCATTTTCTTTCTTTTCTGGGGGGAAGAGGGTACCAGGGTTTAATCCCTGGTGCCGTCAGGGGCACTCAACCACTGAGCCACATTCCCAGCCCTCTTGTTATTTTTTATTTTGATATGGGGTCTTGCTTAGTAGCTGAGGCTGACTTTGTTTTTTTTTTTTTAATTTTTATTTGATAAACATGGTCTTACAACTAGGAGGGGTTCATCATCAAACAATCAAGAGCAAAAGTATAATGACAAAACAAGCCAATACTGGTGCTAGACCATGGTTTCTCCCCATTGGGTTTCTCATGGTTCCAAGTTTCACTTTACTTAAGCCCCAAGTTAATTGTACTTCTTGTGGAAATCAGAGGTTCCTCTCAGATTAGATTCCCCCATACTACCTCCCTCTGGTCACTTTGATGTCCTTCCTATTCCCTTACCCTTTCCTGATCCCCCTCCCTACGTCCTCCAGGAACCTAGGCACAGTTCCCCTTGATCATGTAAGAATTCATACATGTTGAGGTAATTGTTAGGTTAGCCATCTAATGTACTGTTTCTGTTTATATTCTAGCTTCCACAAATGAGACAAAACATTTGGCCCTTGAGTCTCTGAGTTTGGCAAAATTTTCATTTAGCAAAATTTTTTCCATCTCCATCCATTTGGATGCAAATGCCATAATATCGTTTTCTCTAATAGCTGAGTAGTATTCCATTGTATATATGTACCACAGTTTTTTGATCCATTCATCAAGTGGGGGGCATCTGGGTTGGTTCCATAATTTAGCTGTAGTAAATTGAGCTGCTGTAAACATTGATGAAGCTGTATCTCTATAGTAAGCCAATTCTAGCTCTTTTGGGAAGATACCCAAGAGTAGGATAGCTGAGTCAAAAGGCGGTTCCAGCCCTAATTTTTTGAGGAGTCTCCTCACTGCTTTCCAGAGTGGCTGTACCAGTTTGCAGTCCCACCAGCAATGTAACAATGTTCCTCTTTTCCCACAGCCACTCCAGCACCTGTTGTTGTTTGTATTCTTCATTTTTGCCACTCTGACCGAGGGAGATGAAATCTCAGTGAAGTTTTGATTTGCATTTCTCTTATTGCTAGTGATGTAGAGCATTTTCTCATATGTTTATGGGCTTTTTGGACTTCCTCCATTAAGAAGCTTCTTTTTCGTTTCATAGCCCATTTATTAATTGGGTTATTTGTGGGTTTGGTGTTTAATTTTTTGAGTTCTTTGTATATTCTGGATATTAGCCCTCTTCTGAGGTGTAGCAAGCAAAAATTTTCTCCCATTCTGTAGGTTCTCTCTTGAGTCTCTTGACTAAATCCTTAGCTGTGCAAAAGCTTTTTTTTTTTAATTTTTTTATTTTTGAGCAACCTTACAAGATTTTAACAAAACAATATAAAATGTGTATAAGATGTGTATA